>JARFOD010095050.1:0-17252 GCA_031763545.1 Mopalia muscosa | reverse complement strand
CTTTTACTTATACACTTTTACCAGGGACCCAGTCAGTGACTTTTCGCCTTAATAATAGTAACAGGGGCCCAGTCAGTAATTTCGTTCTTACTTCTATTATAACTTCACTATATCACCATGGTTATCTGTTACCTATACACTTTAACCAGGGACCCAGTCAGTGACTTTTCACCTTAATAATAGGTACAGTACCCAGTCAGTGATTTCGTTCTATTATAATTTCACTATAACGCCATAGCTATATTTTTCCTATACACTTTACCAGGGACCCAGTCGGTGACTTTTCGCCTTTATAATAGTTACAGGGGCCCAGTCAGTGATTTCTTTCTATTATAACTTGACTATGTCACCATCGGTGCCTTTTACCTATACAATTTCACCAGGGTCCCAGTCTCAAACGTGGACTGCGTTCTATAGAACGTTACCTGGGGACCAGGGATTTCTTTCTAGTCTTTGTGTGGGATTTATTGGTCATTGGCGCTGGCTAAATGGTATCTCATTTATATGAGGGCAGTGTTTTCCGACAATAGTTGACACTCGCACAACCACAAAATATGAGACGTTTTGGTGCTGTTGTGAAGTTCATTTGCTTCTAGTGCTAAGTAAATATGGGATTGCTACTCTATAAAACAAACTGCCCTTAGCCAGAAGACAAACTAAATTCAGAGAGCAACTTACTGACTACCTATTGAAAGTATTAATATCTAGCTGAAGTGGTTTCGGTGGTTTATCAAGACACTAACAATAAAACATGAATATTTTCGATGGTAAATTTATTAAGAAAACATCGGCAAGATACTCTTGTTGTTTTTCAGTACAATAACGTCTGCTTGTCAAACATACAAAACGGTTTATAAAGCAGTTAATGTATTTGGTTATGAAATATTGTGAATAACTTAACTTTGGTATATTTAAAGTTTTATGGGAAATGCAGTACGGGTATTTCATATATAAAGAATTCGGTCTCTTTTCGTTATCTCCCCAATGACAATAAAACACCAGAGTACGATTGTTTCAGTCCCTATCAGCTCCTGGTGTTTAACTTCCTTTGGCATCCCTTTTTGCTTTTTTATGGAAATGTCCATGTCAATGTCAGAAAGAAAGAAAAACAAAGTTATATAATTCTTTATTCTTTCCGTGGTGAGTTTGAAAAAAGTCGGAATTGTTTTCCAATGAGGTTTGTTAAACTTCAGGATTGAATTGTTTTAAAAAATTGAATTAAGAGTTTTAAAGGCGTTCCTTAGCAATGAATTCTTTTTATAAAAGTGTATACATTTATGTCAAATTTGTTCTTCAAAATATGATTATGTGTAATCAATACAGTGCCTTATTATCACTGAAAATAATTATATTGAAAACTTAGTTATATATTTATTTTAGGTGGTAAACGGTCCATTTACTACCAGATTAGACACTGCTTAGGTGGTAAACAATAAGCGTTTATCATAAAAACACCAAGAAAAACTTTAAGCAATAAGATGTTTGAAAGTCATGTCTGTCAATTCCGAAAAACGTGTTAATCTCGTTTATTCAGACACTATGCAATTTGTAAACCGGGTGTTTGGTATAGAAACAATTATGTCCGTTCAACCTGAATATATATCTTATTATGCCATTACATTATAAACACTCCAAACGGGTTTGAAAGTCATCTCTGGGGTGTTTATTCACCAATCAAAATCTTAACCATTCTTTTTAGTGTATAACTGCTACAGTTCTGTTCTTTTTTATTGTTTTTGCTTTTTTCAAAGCACAAATAAGCCGTTCGTCTTCTGTTTCCTGGCACTTTTTCCTAACCTCTTCCAAACTTATTAGCATCTTTTTTGACACAAGAATACTCATGGTGTCTCTCAAGAGTGCCAAATGACACCGCCTTTGGCGGACAGCAGCCTCTGACCTGCCAAATGATAAGATGTATATGTATAATGAACTAACCAAAGCCATAGCTCTTATATGAAGACATTGCTATTTGTTATAACTTATCAACCACGTGATGTTCGTTCATCAGTGAAATGTAAGTTTGATTCTTTTGCATACTCTGTGTAAACATTCAAGGAACTTGGGTTCATAAAAAGGCAATTCAAACACATCAAACATGTGATATGCATTTCAATGCAACTATAATCACCGATGAAATATAAAATATATATCTTTGCAGAAATCAAAGTAATGCCCCAGGGGTTCGGTACCATAGCGATCGTATGTGTATTTAAACAAATGGGCGGACTGTCGGGTACAGTCTGTACCGTGGTGAAATTGAACCAATTCAATTCCCCTAATCGCTTTAAAAAATTACACCTGTCCGTGTGAAGCCAGTTCATCTTCAATCCCAACCCATAATTGTGATGTAATTTATCTATAATTCTCGAATTTTGCTTGCAAACATTAAACATGTCGTTCTTTCTCTAATTCAGATTACAGAGATTTTCCTTGGTGGGCAGTTTACTCATTATGCAATCATATATAGTTAATATCATACATCTCTTGTAGTCTGAATTAGAGAAAGAACGTCACAATTCTGGGCTGGCATTTCAAGAAATGTATGATTTAGCTATTTTATTTTATAAGTGGACTTGAAGCGGTTAATTCCACAATCATACAAGATGGGTCGAGCTCAGAGTGTCCTCTATATATTAAAGGCCTACACACATATACGATCGCTATGGTACCGAGCCCCAGTGACTATATAAGGCTTAGTAGCTAAAAGACGCAATACCAACCCTTCTACCTCAAGGACCACTTGTAAAGCGTCGGAACCCGCAACACGCAGCAACTTATAAACAAAACCAGATGTTGCCGGACATTTAAATGAAAAGAATATATAGGATATGTTGTTTGATACATATTGACCAACTGCTTTACATACCCTGCTGCTGTAAGGACTCTAGCGCTAGTCAGGAGTAAAAAATGCGAATCTAAACTTTTCGTGGCTTTTGAGGATTTTTCCAAAGCATGATTATATTAACATCATATATATTTAGAAAGCTGAGGACTTCAAGATTAAAAAAATACTGTCATCTTATGATTTTTTTTTTATAATGGCATTTACAAAGAAAAACGTCAAATAATTTTTTAAAATGGACCCTTGTTTGGTACTTAGATGGTTGGAGATTTTTTTTCCAAACTTGGATGTCTTTGTAGACAAGTCTTTGAACTAAAATACCGCCATAGGGTTTTTCTAGATTCAAGTTAGTTTTTATACAATTGGTAAAATATATGTAAAAAATAAAAATCTGCCCTTTAAAAATATTTGCTTAATATCTTCAAAATGAAAATCAATATAAAAAAAACATGATGGTTTTTTGGATAATTGCTTCGAGATCGTCTGCCAAATTTCAAAGAATTAGTGCAAGTAGTTTAGGAAAAATCAACGATTTAAATGATAAAAATCAACAAAAATGAAAGCTGAGAAAACAGCCTAAACGTGTGTAAACTCCGGATTGTTTTTAAATTACTCCTAATAAATTTAATAAACAACATATTTTTCTTAATTGAATGAAAAGGTAAAATAGAGTTTATCTGTTGCATTCATTTGTTTAATACATAATTTTAAAACAATGTCCTTAAATGGCAGTTTCAACTCTGAAATTTGAGTGAAGTCAACGTCATAGATTTCGTTTACACCTTTGTTATTGACTATCAGCAGGAGTCCAACTGGGGGCATTAGTAGTCTGTATAATTGTGTGTTCTATTGACACCCACAAACATGTGTTCTCCATGTCTACTGTTCAGTTCAAATACACATCTCAAACGGTCGCATTCTAAAGTACTTAAATTTTTGGTCAAATTTTTTGCATAATAAGGATTATGAAAAGAAGATTTAAAAATGTTACCCCTGACTAGCAGTAGAGTCCTTAGTATCCTTCTCTCGAGATGTTTGTGGGTACCTTATATATTAACTCAAAATTAATACATAGAGAAACTTGTCTCTCTTCGGTTTTATGTAATCAAGGTTCCTGTGCCTGTGTGATTAATTTTTTTTAGAAATATATGTATAATTAAATATTGCAATAACTAATAAGTTTAAAAGCTTTTCGGAATAAACGTATAATAATTTGGTACAACTGTTTAAAGAAATATGCGGCAAATAAAAAACTTTGTAAAAAAATATGTCATTAACATCAAATTTTTCGGATCGTTGGTTATGATGTCACTCTTTCTAATGAAAAATACGTTTCGACCAATTCATAATTATTATGTAACCCTCCTTTCTAAATGTATGTCAGCTTCAAATATCTTTTTCGAGATAAAATATCTGCTCAACCACAGTAAAACAGATTGACATTTAACAAGAGAGTCCATCTTGTCATGAGCAATAGCCTTCGACTCAGGATTCTGATTGCATTTAAAACGACTCCTATAGTATTGATGATTCGGTTCACTTTTTTTTCCTAAAAGCACGACCCCAAAGAAAAAAAATTGACAGAAAGTTCCAAGTCATTTGATAAATTAAGAAAAGCTTTTATGAGTCATATCCTCCTCTCCTTGCTTTCTTATTCTAGAGCCTTTTCATTAAGCCTCTCCCCACACAACGTCTTCCCACCGACACCCATCAGCCCACAAATGTACTGAATTAGGCTATACTGCAACTCTCATTATATATATACCTGCTAACTCGGAACGTCAGTCGGAAAAACTTTTTCCTCAAGTACTCCTCTAAGTACACACTGGCCTGGTCAAAAGAAACATTCGAATAAATATATAAAGTAACAGTCTATTAGTCCCAACAGTATTTGTTTTTATTTAAGAAAATATAAAAAGTCGACCCTGAGATACCCGTTTCATGTCTACTGGTGTGGTAAACAGCTTTACCGTGCCCTTATTGGTCACTTTATGTTATGTTCATTGATACATTTTAATCAATTAAACGCTACAACTTACACGGACTATTTTAGTATACAACTTGCAAATGACGTCTGCGCAGTTCCAAAACAACCATCGGTGACTTGCAGTTTTGGGATTCATACTTTCATAATACTTAACCCAAGACTTCAGAAATATACATGAAGACAATTATTGCTCACCATATCTGAAAAGTAGCCTAGGCCATATCCCTTCAAAAGCTCCATACATGGGTTTCTCATAAATAGCTCTGTGTAGTCGATCCTGTAATGGAGAATCGATAATTTTAAAGTGAATTATAGAGCCAGTCATGGATAAAAAAATATTCGAATATGACTTTCATTTTAGGAATGGCTATGCTTACAACTAGAAGTCTATAAACTAGAAGTATGTAAATGCCGTATTGTAATGTCCACGGCATTGTAGACTAGCAAGAAACTGTGAAGTCACATTTCAGATAAGTGTATTTTTAGTTGTGAGGAGTGCTGGGTAATTTCGGCCCTGACCAGCCACTGGGAATAGCAATTGTTTTCATTCGGACGACTGGCTAAATATTTGTTGATTTAGTTGCCGTTTATTGTATACCATACACATATTGCACTGCGTGGGTAAACTCGTTTTGTTCAGTATTACAGCAACATTATGACCGTAGAACGTCAACAAGTTCCCATAATGTATAAGTTTTAAAGTTGCGTTCTTCTGAATTGTCCTGTGTGCTATGTCACATGATACGTTATAACAGGGGGCTTTTTCGCCAATGCCGGTTGGCTTATCTATATGGCAGTTTCTTATTTCTAGTTAATATATACTTCTATTATAACTTATTCGAACTAACCTGTTTGGAGTATCTTTGTCTGTCAGAAGGCCATGAACATAGTTATTGATAAAGTCAATCTGAAATCACAAAAAATCCAAAACTATTGTTGACATCTTTTAATCATTGTCTAGAGAGCGACTCAATTTGGTGGCTGGAGAACTATCCAAGTCGCTATCATTAGCTTTATTAATTCGGCAAAGACAGCTGTTCAAGATAATCTTCTGTAGAAAGACTAAATGAGGTAAATGAGCAAGAAAACAGTTTTCCTTCCTTTTGTCATTAAACAAAAAGCAACAGAATTTTAGTTTATACTCAAGTGGAAGCGACATACTTTCTTTTTGCACCTTGTCTTGGCGTTTCTCGACCAAAGACTGCTACTCCACAAATTTTATGGTATCCTTTTAAGGAGACAATTCACTTTGGTGTTTGATGAGCTCTGTCGTTTATCAATTGCTGTTTAATAAGATTGGAGCAATGAACAAATTACACTTGATACAAAGCTTTACGAAAAAGTCGTGCTGTTCAGCGCTATCATGTAAAAACACATCAGCAATTTGTACATTTGTTTATTTTCCAGATAATAACCATGTACACAAAAGTGCGGCTAAGGCCTTTATTATTTATTTAGACTCCAACACATAATAAACTATATAGTTAATAAGAAAATAAAAATATAATCTTACCATTTCCTGTATATACACAACACCTACAATCGAAGCCGTGTCTTCATCAGTCACTTCGTCATCTGTGGAGAAGGGAAGGATATTTTCCAAAGAAATATCGTCAAATGTTAATCTGAAAAAAAAGAATCACAACCATAACTCATCAATCATACTGTTGACAAGCTGACGAATGTTTTAGGATAGGACATATTTGATAATCTCTGCTGTAATGAAACACATGAAAGAGAGGGATTTTATACACAGGACTGTGCAATTTATTCCAAATTTATATAGACAAGTCTTCCCTTGACTGACATATTGAAATAGGGCTTATGTCAAATGTACACATTTTTATGTTCATTTACCTTGGACTTTCTTCGTTGAATGTGCTTTCTCGTATTTCATCTGTCACCTAATCAAATAAAATAACAGTTCTCATGTTTGGTTGATTAACAAACGTTGTTGTGTCTTTTTTGTAATTTGCCCTGATAATAATGTATTTATTTAAGTATGTTTGGAGTGTTTAACGGCGTTTTCTTCGGGTATTGTACCTCTTGAAATAAATATGTAATTTATTTTTAAAAAATGAATACATTAATAAATTTATAAATTTATAAATATACAAATAGTCAGCCATCTCAACATTCCACCTTGAAAAAACGTCCCACTGGGTTTTAAAAAACAGTTATTGTTATAAAATTATAACGTTTATTCTACAGCTTTATTGGCTTCTCTCCAGTGCATCAGTTTATTCTGTGTATAAGCCACTTATTGCTGAGTTATATTTTGTTTGTATTTTCACGAAGGTACAGTTCTTAACAGAATACCCACCTCGCCATTATTCTTCACTTTTTTGTGGACCTCTTCTTCTTTGGCTTTCCTTCCTAATGGGAAAAACATATAGTGTAAGAATAAAACGTTAAGTATAAGACGTGTATCTGAAAAATATATATATAACATTTTAAACAAACAGACATATCGACCTTTGAAGTGTACAGGAAAAACTGTAATCCATGCTAAAAAACAGACTACTTGTAACTTGAAAATTTATTTTTAATGTAGAGAAATAACAGTTTCGCTTTCCTCCAAAGTAATTCGAACTTGACTCTCTGGCTACTGTGACCAGCGTTTTAACCAAGTGAACCACAAAAGGCTCACGATAGAACGACCATGAGTTGACGAAATTATTAATGCAATACATAAAATGTCACAAACAGTAGGCACCACATATTTATACATATTTTTGTTGATAAATATGAACATCAATATAGTGTGGTGAAATATATAGACGAACAATAATAATTAGAGATCTTAGACAAAACTTACACACGACTGACATATAAAGAGATCCGGTTCTTCTTCGACATCGAGTCCAAGGCAGGTCGGGTGAAACCACTGTTTACAATCATCGCATTGCCAATACAAGCTCTAGAATATTACATGCAAAATATGACAGCTGATTCATCTCTTTCACATATTTGGACTTTAAAATGCTTTTATTTTTCCAGATGTTATCTTTAAGTTCTATTTGATAAAATAAAGGAAATGAATGAGTTCCTTCAACCACCAAAACACTAAACAACTTGTGATTTTATAAAAAGCTACCTGTACTCTTACCTAACCGGTATACCAAACTTTGGACTCTCAATGTTTGCCTCTGTAATTCGGGTAGTTCTCTGCCCGAGATAATGGTTACAGTCTTCTCAGTAACATTTGTTTGTGGGAAACATAAAAAACATGGAAAAAAGGAAACCAACTCAAACCTACCGTCCATCGTTTGGATTTTTGCAAAGACAGTATCTTCTATTTACCGAAGGGTATATCCAAGATGAACGCCGCTTCTGTAATAAAAAATAAATAATTCCATATTTTCAAAATAAAGAGAGACAGATATGTATTAACTGACGGTTGTACCTGCATGTTGTTAATATAAACACAAATAACCACCCTTAAGACTCCTACAGATGATTGTGTGAGTTCACTATGTTGTGAAATCTGGTAATTTAGAAGAAAAAGTTTCTATCACAGGAAGAAACTGATTTCTCAAAGGATTCTTTCTAAGCTTTTATATTGAACGATATTACCAGCAAATAAAGGGTTGTGATATGGACAAAAGATTTAGCACTTACTTTGCCGCCAGTTTTATTGCAGGGTGGGAATATTAAGCCGTTGGAAAGTGTGTTAAGCATGCAGCATTTGTTACAGCTTCGATATTTGGATGACATATTTTTCCCTGGAAGCATTCAAGAGAACTTGCCACCCTTTATCAGAATATGACCATAATATGACCAACCTAGCACCCAGTTTTCTAGTCGTCTTATGCAGAAGTAGTCTATGCCTCTCTCAAAAAGACTTATTTTAGCATACACAAAAAAATCACAATCTGAAGGTTCTACTTACTGGCAGAGGCGAGCCACTCTGTATCAGAGGGTTTGTAATATATTCGATCTCTTTAGTGAATATACTCGTTGGTTAATTTCTATATATGTGAAACTGTATTTTTAAACTTTTCTCTGGGAGTTTATCTAGGACATGAGGTGAATCATTATTTTTAGTTCCCTGTACCATTATGGTTCCAGTAAGAAATATAGACCTACACTTTCCTCATGGACTCTCAAATTGTAAGCAGTTGTGGGCTCTTCAGCACTTTCGATGAAATCCTCTTGTTCTCGCGGTGCCGCATCTGTCATTTCAGCTGTACCTAAAATTTGCATATAAAAGACAAATGAAGTAATCATGCAATGATATATTAAAATTGTTTCATATATTTTATTACAAATGAATTCTACCTCACTTTTTCTCATTGAACTAATTTGACATTGTAATCAGTTGAATATCACTTATATCCCACACGTGCGTCAGG
Source organism: Mopalia muscosa (assembly GCA_031763545.1). NCBI lineage: Eukaryota > Metazoa > Mollusca > Polyplacophora > Chitonida > Mopaliidae > Mopalia > Mopalia muscosa. The sequence goes on along the minus strand of JARFOD010095050.1, from coordinate 8,068 downwards.
AAGAATCGCTAAAGGCAATAGGCCCTAGTAGCCTTATTACTTTGAAATAGTTTATATGTATAGTGTACCACAATATACCGTATTATCGTTGTTTTCTGATATTAATCGCACTCACCGTTTGGAAGAGAACTCTTATCTTCAAAAAGGGTATGTTTATAACAGAAAGATAATAGTTTAGTAAACTATTTATAAGGAAATACAAAAGTCACATGACGACCAAGTGTACATTAATTTACAGAGAGCGCCGCTAGACAACATGCAACACTCTCAAACGAGCATTCTAATGGTTAAGATTTGTCGTTGTCTAGGTGGCCATGGGTTAAAAAGAATACGTTGGTGAGATGGCGGACCTGTACATAGAAATATGTCAATATCGTAAGCTTAAGGGTACTACCGGCAATAAGGGGTAACATTTTTACTTCTTTTTACATACTGAAATCATCTTTTCATCATATTAAGAATAAACAAAGTTTAACAAAAAATAAACTTTTTAAGAATGTTTTTAAGATATAAATTTTAATATGAGTGCCGTTATTTCAACTGAACTGACTATCTGCTGGCTATATCCACAAGCCTATTAGCAAAAGACCAACAGCTCAATTGCATAAAACGTTGGTATGTGTATGTTATTTTTCTTACAAGCAAAATATACTTTAAAATTGTACTCAAGACTTTTAAATTAGTGTTTCTGCTTTACAAAATCATACCATGCCGACAAAAATGGTATGAATGTGAATGGAATATGTTCACTTCAGAATTATACGTTATCATACCCATAAGTAATAACCATAAGAAATAGGTCGTAAATGCTTTCGATATGGGCAAAACAGTAATCGCTTCAGATATGTGTCAAGTGTGCATTCAGTCTGAGTGTTAGAATACGCATTTACACAATACAACTACGTGTCCGCAGCAGGTCTCCAACTAATAGCCATAGTCTAACGTGCTAACGAAATCAATGATGCCGAAGTCACTAAAATTTCGGAGTTAAACTGACATTGAAAGACATTTAAAAAAAAATGAATAAAATAAATAAAGCTCAATTTCGCCTTTTCGTTCAAATTTATAAGGAGTAATCTAAAAGCACACGTTTAAGCAATTATTTTAAAGCCGTCACACATTTTTGTTATATGGATTTCATTTTGAAGAGTTGTATTTTTTAAAAATATTTTTTTTAATCAATTGCGCAAAAAAAAAAAAAAAAATGGAATTAACAAAAAAACTATGACTGTATTTTACATTAAATACTTGCCTATAAGGACATTGAAATTTGAAGAAAAACTCTCTAACCATGTTTCTAAGACAAATAAGAGATATGAACAAAAGAGCAGTTTAAAAAATGACATATGACATAATCAAATAAAACGAATTGTAATATAACATTTTATTCAAACCTTGAAGTTCTCCTTTTTCTAAATATATGTGTTATTAATGTTATCTTCCTTTGGAAATTAGGGCAAAAGCCATGAGAAGAAAACGGTCAGCTTTTTACTCCTGACTAGCAATTTAATCCTTAATATCTAAAAGAATGAGAATATAGCCGACCTCAAATGAATCACTAGTTGTTCTTTGCATGATGAATACGGCCCCGTTCTCGTCACAGTTTCCCACGATATACGAATAGCCTTGTTCTGTTGTCAGAGAACGAGATTGTTTTTGTTGATAGTCATACAGCATGTACATATCTTCGAGGACTTTAACTGTTGTCCAATGTTGCTGACGGCTTTCACGAACAATAATATTTATATCTGGCTTCATGGGGAAAGTATCTAACAGTTTTTGTTTCAATGTTTCTGTGGTTTCGCACTGGTATACATCTTTTGGTATTCGACTCATCTCGAAGCCTTTTTCTTTTACAACACCGAGCAGAACTTCAACGCTGTAGTACCCCTCTCGATCCCGCATCGCTTCTACTGGGCAGGTGAGGCCGATATCGAGGACAAGTTTAATCCACAGGCTGTCTGCCAATCTGTCCATGTCCTGAATTGTAAAGACCGGGTTTGTGTACTCATCGGGACCTATGGCGTTGTTCAAACAACACAATCCACAGTAATTTGTTGTTCCCTGGTATTGCATGAATGTATTGTTGTGCTCAATAAAACACACCCGTGACTGCCTCTCTTCCGAAGCATGGCGAGACAGTACATCAACTGCATGTCGTACCTTGTGCAAGAGAGAGTCTTTCTCTACCCGGTCCATTGATTCATATGACCGCAACCCAGAAAAAAACTAGGGGCTCGAGTATCTTCAAAGTTTTGTCTGTTTCTGCCCTCGAGCGAAGTGTCTCACCATACTCTAATAGTAGGCTTTGTTCTGGAGTTAAGGTAGATGGTTCAACCTCCGTCTCGACAGTTGATGGATATGGTCCTTCTTCTGAAAACTTATCTGGATTCAGATGTTCTTCAACCGTTTGCCGCTCGTCAACACAAAGTTGGCCGAACTGAGTGAATGCCAACGATCTTCCTAGGCATTTTTCTTGAATTCTCATGCACTGTCGGTTCAATTTCTCATTTCTCAAATGAGCCATTAAGCGGAAAACAAAGAGGTGAACTGCCGGGGACATGCTATTTAAGAAATATATGTCTCTTCGTTTGCTACTAAACTGTTGTTCAAGAATTTGAGTGTCAATGATGCCACTCAATTCTTTGAGAAGAGATCCTTTTCTCAGTGACTCATTGGGATCTTTGCAGTTTCCCTCATGAAACCAATCGAATAGTGCATAGTGGTCTGGACTTCCACTAACTGGATGGTGGCTTGGGGGTGATTTACCATGTACCATTCTTTCTAGAAATGGAGCCGTAAACTCCGCTGTTCCTAGGCGCGCAGCTGTGACTGCTTCAGGGGTCACAGCAGCAAGACGACCTTCATTTGGACTAAAGAAGTTATCTTCGGTGCGGTTTCCATGTTTGGCAACAAGGTGAGCTATATCGACAACGCACACATTGGGTCTATGTGCAAGGCTGCGCTCTATATCGATGTAATCTCGTGCGCTTTCCGACCTCAGAAGGCACTTGATTGCATACGTTATGCCATGTGGGCAACATCCTACGGCCCATCCTCCTGAAGTGAAAATAATTTGCTTAGTGATATAAATTTTTTCATTAATGGAAATGACACGTCTTATTTGTTCACATTGGTTGTTAATGATATAAAAGAAAGGTATACAAATCGTTTTATTATTTGAATAATAATAATGATTATTGTCCCTACTTAATCCTACATTAACATACCTTTATACGCCTTCCTTTTAACATTATCTTTAGTTATTGGCATACACTGTTTCATACATATACAATTATTAGATTCGTTATTAAAGGCTTTCTACAATTACAATAACATGTTAGTGGTCTGGACAAATGCTTCTAGACAAATTTTGGCCTACAGGATAAAACCACATGTACCAATGTTAATGAAAGAGTTAGCACAATAATATAATATAATATACAAGCATATATTTTTTTCTACTGTTAGTGGTTTGATGCCCAGGGTATGTAAGTTTGTTGTATAGAAGCAATGAAAAAAGTTTTACCTGTTCGACCAAATATTTTTTCATAATAGTTGTCAAACTGGCCTCTTGAGATTGAATTTTGTCTTAGCCTGAGTATCATATCCATGGAATAGCCGACAGGCGGAACTCCAGCTTCCCGGCAGATTCGTCTGATGGAAGTAACCTTTTGCAAGAAAAAATATTAAAAAGAAATCTGTGAATTAATATGGTTAAGTCTTTCACTGAATAACAAATAAATATATTTAATTAAAGTTATATTCAAAGGGCTAAGTGATATATGGTTCAATTTTGCATATGCATTTGTACTTGTTTTTTTTAATTATATATATACCATTAATTCAAGGAACATTTGTTATAAAAAAGCTTGACAAATTAACGGAATGATACCTTTTCACTGATAAGAAGGTTTACAAGAATCTCTTCTGGCATCGGTTCGTCCATTTCTTTATTGCTAGTGTGCGAACATTTTCTAAACTCCGTGTTGTAAAGCAGTTCTGATTTCCTTGTTTTATGTCCTATCCAGGGACTCCAATTGTCGTAAGTGACGACCAAACCCGCACCCTCTTCTTCAGCAAAATAATCCATTATAAGCATAACATAGATATTTGCTATTAAATTGACATTTAAGTTTTGAGTATAGAAAGAACATTATATTTTTGTAAAGACACATATTCTCAATTAGTTTATTCTTTATTGCCTGTAAACTCATTGATTGCAACAACAACAAAAGAAGTCTGATAGAAAGTATGCTACATTTAACCAGAAGACTAGTAAACACTTGTAGTCTTACCTATGCCGTACGGGTGTCTACATAAGTGATCTTCAACGCTATCCCAAAACTTATCTGCGTTAACGGTTTCGCACATCTCTTCTTTTGGTGGTTTCAGTTCTGAACCTATGAACAAATTAAGAACGAGACTTGCAGCTTACTTTCCATTGGGTACAGAAGACATTCAAGAACAAATATGGTGTGTAGATAATATATTGCGAATAATAACATGATTCAATACTCTAATGGATCTGTATTTTTGCCAGCTATTTTTTTTCCTTATTGCCAGGGTTTATAATAAATAGTTGTCACCAGTATAGTTGATTACTTTGTTGCCAGTCGTGTGTTCCAACAACTCTGGTCTTAAACAGTTGACTGAGCGGTTACAGCCCTATATTCCGACACCCCTATGTTCCGACGGAGCCGTTGTAGAATTGGTCCGTCAGTCTAAAAACTATATTTGAGTGTAAAAGATTGATGAATAAAACAGAGCTAAAACTAAAAAATACTGTCAGTAAAAGGGGTAACTAAGTCCAATCCCCGAATCAATACAAAAGAATGAATTTAGAAAAATACCGTTGACGAATGTGTCGGAACATAGGGATGTCGGGACATAGAGCAGTCACCGACTGAGCAGTCAGAGTATATTATTTAACTTCGAATTATAATTTGATTTTGACTCGGGATGCATATTCAACGCTTGGCCGTGCTGCCTGGATCGTAAATTGTGGGTCATAGTTGGCCAGGTTTGTTTCTTTCGTCAATTAAGGGTTAACGTCTTAGTTCAGCTGGACTCGAACCTTAACCATGCTTACGTCACAATGTATTTTGGTTACATTACAATTCTTATAAAGAAATGTTCTTTTTCAATTATAGTGGGGTTGCGTTCAGCCAAGGCACAGGTATAATTGTCAACTAAATTAACTATAAATTAACATTTATTTTCTGATAGGCCGGTATTTCGAAATCATAACTGTCATTCATTAGCTACCATTGGTGTATTATGTAATATGTGCTGATTAAAATGTATTTAATGGTCCTATAACACCTTGACGATATGCTAGAATTTGAATTTGGGCGGGTAGTATTGGTGTTAATGTTGGTGTAAAAAATAAAAATAAAAAAAACGTTACCCGCATGTCTAAAAGAGGCCTTTCTGAAACCGTCGTAGACAAGAATGCGAGGATAAGTAGCCACACAAAACACAATGAAAGCCATATGTGTGATCGGATAGCACTTCAAAATAGAGATAAGCTGCCAAGACGTCCTTGTGGTTGAGGCTTTCTCCAATCATGGACTCGACGGTCGATATACTTCTTCCAATGGCCACGTGATTCTTAAAATAAATAAATATCGATTTTTAAATTTATAAATATACATATACAAACTTATGTCATTATTCCTAAATTTCGAGTTATTTTGGGTATCGTTATGGATACATTGATTATTGACATCGACAAACAAAAAGCGTCAAACAGATCAATCTCGATAACATAACTCATTAATTGAAGACCGTTAATTGCATGACCATATACATTTGGAAATTAAAGATTTGTGGGGGTGGAATGTTGCCCTGGTGTTCTCAATACTAAGGGCCAACAGGACACAAATGTGTTATGAATGTCTTGTGCTGTCTGAGTTAGTAGACAGTGGCATAGGGGTATTTCCCTCCGCTCATTGTGATGGCACGTCGTCGTATGAGGGAAATAACATTAAGTTCGGGTATCATAGAAAAAACAGACATACTCCCAAGAAGCGTTATGTTTATAGTGATGTCTTTACAGTTTTAATATATCACCTTGTAGAGAGTCGCTGTCTATTTTTTAATGGCGGAAAACAAACGAAATAAGTGAGCTATACACTAGATTACTTTTGACTGGAGGATACAATTCATACATAACATTCCTCATTATGATAATTATTAGGATAAATAATTCTATTTCATTATAACGCTGAGGATTATTGGGTGTACACAAACGCGTTTACTAAGTGAATAAACCACGTTACTGAAAAAAATATCGGTTTTGTTTTCTCTTTTATAAAGTGTGTGGCACATACATTTGATAAAAATAAACAATAAGCGAAGAAACAAAAAAAAAAAAATAAAAAAAATATAGATTTGTCCCTATATCTATATACGATATACTAACATAGACTCGTTATTACCATCTATAGAGAGGAACAAACTCATATTTTTGTAACTTTTTTTATTTCTTCACATATTTGTTTATATACTTCTCGAATGTACTAGTATGAATGGGTCACACAAATACAGATATTTTGCCAATAACGTTTTTCTTTACTAACAAACAATTACAAGCTTGGCCACCGTGTGGGTGTATAACAAACGTGCATATCGTGAAATATGCCGTCCAAATCAAGATCAATCATATTTATACACACCTTTACGAAGACTATCAATCCCAAGAATTTTTCCTGATCAGGTGGCAACGGACACTTCTTGCAGAGCCGTGTTGCAACAAGTTGTTTCAGTTGGAATTAGAGTTTCTGGCATTTCTACTCTACATTTGTTTCTCGACTCCAGTGGAATGCAGGTGGGGATTCTTTTGAATTCACGTTCATAATGTACATGTTGCCACCTTTGAACTGACGGTTGGGGGTCTTCATGGTCACCTGTCATCATAACACACGATCGTTCTACGCAAACGTGAAAAATACCTGATTTTCCCTGTGTATATGGACATAAAGTACTTTCTGTTTGAGGAAAATTGGTTGTTTACAAAGGGGTGCATTGTTGTTGTTAGAAGCTTCCTGTAATTTCCGTATAGAGTCGACTTTGTCCTGTGTTATCAAGCTGGATGTGAGCATTTGTGTAAGCGTTTCTCTGTGGATGACCAGTTCGCTTGCATTTTTTGCATAAGATATAGAAAGCAAATGCTCACACTCATGCAAATGGCTACTCCTAATTGCTGTACGCCGTGTTTCCATACAATTACTGTTCTCACAAAAGACTTTAGCAGAGCATCCTGATAAAAGTTGTTTTTGGACATGAATGGGATACGAAGACCCAGTTAAATTCCTAGACACGGCATAGATTCCTTTGATAGAATCTATCAATGTCGCACAATGGTGACGGGTCACACTTATGCCTGTTCGCTTGGTATGATTCCTGGTATGCGTAGCTAACCATTTTTTGGAAACTTTTTTGCCACATATTGTACAAGATGATCGTTCTTGTGTAACCAACCGGGTTGCACGAATAGATTCGCTAAACACTCTTTGGCGGGGCCGGTTAACCTCACCGGAGTTCTTGATCGTGGTCTCCCTCCATTCGTGTGGACTATCATCTCTTTAGTAGTTTCCTTTCCACATGTTCTAACATGGATTATCATGTGGGACTTTCGAACTCGAATCGCTGTACATCTAGTACAGTGAAAGTGACTTCCTTTTGTTTCGAAATGTGAAAGATGACAGATAAGTCCAAAGCGACCTGTTAAAGACATTGAAAGCAGTTGTTTAATTATATGTTTACACTTTTGCAAAAGGTATAGACCTATGTATTCGAATGTGATGAGGATTAAGAATTTATGAGATTAGTCTATGTATCATAATTACCTCTCTGACTACCATTGTTGACACTAATGTATCTTGCTTGGCGGTGTGGATGTGTTCACGTTTCCCCGGTGTGTAATGTCCGTCTCTCTGTATCATGGTGGCAAGACATCGCGGCTTTTGGATCCTCACGGTACATGTCCAATATGTGGTGTTTCCCTTCTTTTCCTGAAAACATACCCAAAAAATAAGATTTCCCTGATGTCTTTGTTGAAAGC
>JARFOD010095039.1:0-17253 GCA_031763545.1 Mopalia muscosa | reverse complement strand
AAGGGTAACGGGAAGCAGATTTGTTTGTGATGTTCTGTATTTGTGTCCGTCGTCATATAAGTGAAATACCCTTGAGAACGACGTTACACACTAATCAAACAAACAAACAAACCATGTACTGTAATCGTGATATGTCTTCAGTATTTGTTTACAGTAGTGTAACAGGTGCTTTATAACCTTCAAACGTTTGGTTGACACTTTGTATGGAGTAAAATAACATTGATAGGCAAAGCAGCTTTATAAAGCAATCTAACCAGCTGTTTGGAGCAAAGCAATATTGTCTTGACTTGGCAATGGAGTAAGAATAATTTTCCAAAATATTAAAACACATTGGATGGTTGTGAAAGTGAATGATGGAATGTACCACTACATATATAAGTGAGATACCCTTTATTACCATAGAAAACACTGATCAAATCAATCAATCCTTATAAAGACACTCTACTGAGAGACTCGTTCAAAACAGCGCTTTCAAACTTAGATTACACTTGTGGCACATTTTATCCTCATGAAAATACTGAAGTATTGATCCCTCCATACTTTTCCTAATCCTTCTGTTGTGTCAAGTCTGTATGACTCCCCAAGGAACTAAGATTTAAGGTAATAAAATCAAATCTGAAGTTTACCGAACAGTTTGTTGTTGACTTGGACAGCATGTCAATTCATGGTAGATATGATAATATGTAGGCTGGTAATACATGAGTAAGGTTGTTGTTTATCAGGCCTATAGACTGCAGAAGTTAGGGTTTGTAGTTTATACTGGTAGTTAGCTGGTCCAGTTCTATTGATTGGGGGGGACTATACCATGTTGGTTTAATGTTGCTATCTTTGGAAGATTGCCTCACTTCAGACAGGGCAAAGAAAAAAAACCTGCAACTGTTGGCAGAGTGTCAGGAAACACAAAGCAAGGCAATTTGAAAAAATTCTGAGGTCATAAATAGTCACTACTTTAAAAATCAGTGTTATGCTAAAGGTCCAACTGCGGTCTATTCTTTTTACATAACAAATATGTGATTGTGGCCTACAAGTTTATTTTTATGTTGACGGTTATAGATGACAAGTGAAATCAGGGTAACATGTTAGAATTTAACAATGGTAAGGTATGAATTAATATTGAACTCCTGAAAAATATTGCTCAAGTATATAAATTAAAATTTGGTGAAGAGGCCAGTTACAGGAGCAAAATAACCCATATATATATGTACAAAATCAGTTGGGCGAAACAATAACTAATATAAGCTTACTATTCCCAAAGAACCTAAAATAGTTATAATGACACACATTTCTTGAATCCTGTCCAACCGTCCTAGACTGCTGAATATAGACAAGTATTTTTGGAACTGTATTTATGCCCCACGAGTTATCTTCTCCTTTGGGCGACTCTTGCCAGACAGTCCACAGGTGTAATCATTGGGGATGACAGACTTGGCCCTGGCACAGATGGGTGACAATTAAGTTACATGTGGACTGACCAGTGAGGTTAGGTGTTAATCACTCACCTGAATGTGTCAACTACTGACACCTGACAAGACATACCAAACTAAGATCCATGTGGATTGATGCCCCAGAATAACTTTCCTAACTAGATATAGGTCAGTCAGACATTCAATGTCGGGTGGTTCCATGCTGATTTTTTCTTTCTTTAAATGTATTGCTACACTTTGAGGGAATAAGACTTAAACTATTTTGAGAAAAAAAACAAAACAAAACCCACATATATATGGGGAATGATAGCAATACATTTCCTGATCAATAAAAAAGTGTTTCAGTTAGTTTGGGCCAATTTGGGCTGGGTCTTGATTGAGTGGTTAGCTTGAAAGCCTACTAGTCCTTATTTGATAAACTGCCCACAGTATCCAGTCTGTCTGTTAAACTATTAAGATTAATTTATTTCGCTCTGGTAGTCAACGGTGTGTTTTTTTTACAAAGTTCCCTCCTGATTTTCAATCATATTTAAGCAAGAAACAGTGTGAAATGAAAACCCCTCATTAAAGGGAAATACCCTTGAGTACAACATTTAACCCCAATCAAACAACAATAAAGACCAATTTAGATGTAGGCTAATCCCGACTGCTCTTGTACAGGTGTGATGTTAAACACATCATGTAAATAACAGGTCTGGTGGTTTAGGTTTGGCCTGCTGAACCCTCTTCAACAAACCACTTGCAGGTTTGATGCTAGATGTTACAATTTCATCATCAGACATAAAACAAGAAAGGATTTTTGCCACGGATTGTGAAGCTCACAGAATTTGGTTTTGGGTAAAAAGTAAAGCTTCTACACAGAAACATTTCAGCTGAATGTTTCTCCATCCTGGAATTAAAACTGTGCCTTACAACCAATGCAACTGTATTAACATTTGTTTCCAAACCAGAATAGTTTTGACTAAAACAGGTGGATCAAAGCACAGCAAGAAAATGGCATCTCTCCTTAAGTCTTTTGTTTTGAGTGTTTATTTTTTCTCACTTTCACTTTGCATATTTGTTTGCTTTCCAGTTCTCAACAACAAATGTGCAGTTATGCAGTGTTAAACAAGAGGAGAATTAGTCAGTGTGTGAAAGTCACAACTGTTGTTCTTCACAATGGCTATAAAGGTTATTTTAGTAATTTCATGTTCACCTTCTATACTCTGAACACAACAAAATCGAATTAGGTCATTAAAAATGTATTCTGTTTGGTTGTTTTGCAGCTGAGTTGATGACAAAAACATTTTCTAAATTTGGAAAAATAGTTGAAGTGCGAGCTTTTCCAGACAAAGGATATGCTTTTATAAGGTAACAACTTTTTACGTAGTTTCCATCGTTTTGCTTTCTGAAGGGATATGTCAGTCTTAACAACAGCAACATCAATAATAAATAAGCTCTAGTTCTATTTACTTTAATAGGCAGGAATCAATTGTGACACAAATGCTGGACTCAAAGTATCTCTGCAGATTTATTACTTGAAATATGGACACAAAAAAGTTTTTTGTTTTTTTTAAATCTCCTTAGAGATGTTTTATTTTCTCATAATGTGACTTTGCTGTTACAGATTCCATACAAAGAATGATGCAACAAATGCTATTATCGCAATGAATGGTGAAACAGTAAATGGTTGTGTTGTCCGTTGTTTCTGGGGACGTGAGTCTGCCGATCCGGCTGCCCAGACTGGAGTTCCTCAGGCCGTCAGCTCAGTAAGTATGCCCTTTATAGGTTCACAGTTACCAGCAAACAGGAGGACATTTTTTTGATAAAGATGGTCTAAAGTACTATTCAGAATCAAGCAGTTTAAACATGGTGTTCTAAGTGTGTAATTGTTTTATTTTCTTGTCTGAAAATTGGACATGTATTCTCTTTGATTGTACAGTGATGTCCTGTCAGATTGATTGGCTCCCATAACTTTGGCTGTAAATCAGTAAACAGTCAACCCAAATCCGGAACGTCATTTTTTATGGAATCTGAATTGCTCGAGATAGGATAATGACAAGATTCCACTCAGGACACCATTTGTATAAATTGCAGTGTACATTACTCTACACAGACCTGCGTTCTGTGTCAGGTTTTCCATTTAATTTCAGAGACTTAAACACGATACTCTTGGTGCTGACCCTTATGACAAGAGCTATCTAACGGTCCTAAATGGACAAGAGTATAAGCTTTCTGAAAATTATTAAGAGGACTTTAGTGCTCTATTAATTAAATCGGCATAATTGAAGTACATTTATGCTGTAAGCTTTGGATATACATCAATTAGGAATATCGCTTCACTTTATGTTGTTGTTGTTTGCTGGTAACTGTTTGGAAGTATACAGCCATTTGGATTAATGTTAAACAATAGTCAATGGATTACAATGCTCAAGTTTGACTTTAGTACTTACGCTTGCTGTTATACTTTAAATGCTTTTTCAAACTTAACTCTGTTACAGTATGCCATGGAACCAACCTCCCTATAGTCATAGATTATATGCATCAAATTCTCTGATTAATTGCATATAAAAATGTGTCTTTTAAGGCAAAATCTTGCGTTTTACAAGTGAACTTTCATCGTCTTAGAAAATCGGCGAAATACAGCTTATCGTTATCTCTCTACATCAGCAAATCAGTATGCTTTCTGGATTGTGAAATCCTCCTGACTCAACATTTTGGTCGGCTCAGCTATGAGGCAAAATTACTAATAAGTTTTAAAATATAAATGCCAAATCAAAGCCAAATAATTAAATTGTCTGTTCAAAATGTTTCAAATACGACTGTATGGAGAGTTAATAAAATATAGCTACTCTCCCTATTTAAATACAGACCAACTGGTGATTTTTTTCTGATAGAAGAGGTTCATGAATATCAAAACTTTTGTTTCAAGTAAAGTTTTTAAATGTATAATAGTGATCCGAAATACTGGGAATGTAACTTATCCATCTCAGAAGTAATTCAAACTGCTCACAGTGACTAAATTAAAATATAAGCCTCTTTCAACATAAGTACATGTACTAACTGACTGGTGGACGTGCAAATCCAATTTTCTTGCACAACAAACTTAGCATGTAGTGATATTCTTGTTCCACTTATTACCTTTTAGACATATCTGATCAATGCTTTGAAAACCATATATAACGAATCTGCCGAACGGAATCTCCAAAAGCAATCTGCAGTTTTCATTTTACTCTGACTTTTTTGTCTTTTTTCATGGACAACAGGATTTGTCTCGTCCATGGACAAATTTTGTTTCGTCTATGAACAAAATGCGTCCCTCTTGTGGTTTATTTGCATGTTATATGGTGTTAATCTGCGTCTGACATGGGAAGTTGGCTCCTGGCAGCACTGTAACTCTGACATTTAAATCATTTCTTTTCGCAAAACTGCTTTTTTGGTTATTTTATAAGAAAAACCGAAGAAGATTTGTTTAGAGACTTTTCCTTGGGATTCTTGGAGAAAAGTCTCTAGCTTCTTCATAATCTTTACTGTTACATGGTATTTTTAGGCTGAGATTGTTGCTGTGACCATTGTGTACTTTCCCTAGATTTAGTGCCATTGTTTTACCGTAAAACAATACATTTACATACATACACCCATCAACAAATCTAGCCAGTTTTGTTTGAAAGCAATGTTGGTTTTAAAACCACAAACTGCCCTACGCTGGCGTAAAAGAAATAATCTGTAAACTTATTTAAATGTCTTCCTGTTACACAATATTCAGAATGACACTTACAGAGATCTGCTGCATATCTACTGTCTCCATATCATGAAGAAATTGTCTCAATTAATGGCGAGATCTGTGGATGTTAATGCTGCAGCATAGCTGAAATACTGCTGAAGGCATCAATAATCAGGAGTCCATCATGGCATTTGTTTTGATAGATGAAGACCTGAAATCTAAAGAACTTTTTGCTGAAAATAACTTTATCAAAATTAACTTATTTTTTACATTTCTGCACTCACCTGAAAAATCTGATTCTTTGTTCGCCGAAACCAATAAGTTGTCAATGAATTAGAAAATAAGTTTGATTCTTTGCTCTCCAGAGACCAATAAGTTGTCAATAAGTTAGAAAATGTGTGGATGTTTTTTTTATCCACTGGGACAGCCTTTGTCAATTCTAGACACCAGTGAGCATACTGACAAAAACAAAACAAAAAAAGATCAAACAAAATTACCCAAAAACCTACTTAAAAAGAAAGGCATTAAAACAAAGTTGAGGGCCTGAAATTACAAAGAGCCCGTCCTCTGTTCACAGCAACAGCAGCTGAGTCAGGCAAATTACCCTTATTACACTCAGGTGGCGGCAGGTTATTGGAGCTACCCCACAGCGGCCACGCCCAACCAGTACCAAAACGTCTCCCAAAGTACCAATGCTGCCACGTATCTCCCTCAATGGCCCCAGGCAGGATACAACTACCCCGCAACCAACTGGTAAGTCACCTTCCTTCGAACTGTTTTCAGAGCTGACTGCCTTTTTCGCAAAGTATTCTAAAGAAACCTTGTACTAGTATAGTTAAAAAATTCAAAAGTTTTACAAAATTTAGAATAATCTTTTTTAATTGGTATTCATGAAAACCTTTATGTAAATAAAAATGGATGCAGTGAGAATGTCATACAAAAGCTTCCTGTTACATTGCATGTTTTCTATACACTTGTCATCAGATCATGAGATGATAAAAAATATTTTATTAATATGCCCTCTGGCTAAGTTTATTTGTACCAAACAGTCGTGCTATTTTGCCGTAACAATGGAAGCCATTAAATTCTGAACAGAACAAACACCACAAATTCTGTCATTGTATTCCTGTGACTATGTTACTTGTTAGTCTAAGTAAGCGGTAAGTCATTAATGTTTTGCATATTATCAGGGTGAACGTGCCAACGGGTATTCAACAGTGGGGACAACTGCCTATGCAACCCACTCAACAACAGCAGTATAACAACGGTCAGCAGCAAGGAGTCCTGGGATACCCCATGCAGCAAGGTAGGCCTGCCATCATCCAGGGAATCCAGAATGTAGAAGACCTGCCTCTTGATTTCAGTGGCTTATGAGCATCATGTACTACATTATAACATGGTAAGGGGTTTAGAGCACCTGCCATTCCAACCCTTCAACAGGCCACAGGGGATTTGCCACCAATAAGTGGTCTGAGACAAATTTACCAGGGTAGCCTATATTTGCAGAAAAACAAAAGTTTGAATAACTGAGAGAGATTAAATTGCCATTTATATTGTCTACTCAACCCTTCATTAGGCTAATTGCAGATGATAAACTATTGATTTGCAACCTAAATTATTCTTGTTTATTGCTTAATTTGGTATCTTTTTAAAAAGTTGATATGAAATTAATTGAATACTTTAGGGGGTTCACTAAAAAGGTTAAAATTTTGTCAGTGTTGTTTTGGGTCAGTTTATGTGGCAGATCTCCATACAGTCTGTGTAACTCTTTAAAACCCCTCCCCGTCCCTCTCAAAGAAGACCTCTTTCTCTAGGGACCCTTCACTATCACCTTCACTTTTGCACTTCAAACTTTAGTCATAATCCACTGGGCACATTTTGAATTAATGGTTCATTATGCACTTTTAAGAGAATTATGTCTTTTATACAGACATCAATGCATAGTTTTCCGTTGTTGATACAGACATCAAATGTAAACTCCTTGTTAAGTATATTTATGCCTCTCGCCTAACTACAGAGTTTAATAGCAGCAAACTACATAATTGCCTACTTCAGATCTTGATGCAGCACTCAAATTTTCAAAAAAATAGACTTACGGCTTAAAACAGGTATAATATTCCCATCCAATATATTTTGTGCCCTTTTATTAGGTATACATACCTTAAAAAGTTTTATCTACTGACCCTTCTGCCAAAATTTTAAGTCTGCAGTCAGTCTAAATAGGCAAACTGTATTTTCAAGAAGACTAATGGGCGATTTTAATTCTTCTTTAGCTTATTCAATACGCTAGAATGTTTAGCATACCAAACATAATTGGACATTACTAATTGAAACCATAGTTTCTGTTAAGTAAAAAAAAAACCTTTAAATTAGAGTGAACTCTACATCAATTTACATTCCTTTTCCTCTAGTACTGCCATTCACTTGGTCCTTTACAATTCATTCAGTCACCTGACAGACCATGAGAAAAAAAACCAGATAATCAAAATTTGTCTTAAGTAGAGTTAACACAGACTGCATCAAAATGCGGATCAACAATGGTAACATTATCAAATTTTCAATAAAGTTCAAGTTGACATCCAAGATAGAGAACACAAGAAAGTTGTCCCAACCTTCTTAATTGCAGAATATCTTCTAATTTCTCAGCGCATCTCAAATTGGTCATGCATTTTCATTTTTCATCTGGAAAATATCTTTCAACATATTATGCTAGGCCTCTTTTTTATTATCCTGTTGCTTGCCATTATCTATTTATTATTTACCACTCCCAAATACTTGAACGAACATTCCTTAACTGGCAGCAATTTGCTATACAAAAGTAAGCAATTTGTCATTTTTTCTATTTATTGAAACTCAAGAGAAGGTTTGCTTTTGATAACTTGACTAATTATTCTACTTTTGCTAAATCTATCAAACATCCTGCTTTCCTTTACTTTGGCACCTTTACCTTAGCATCCTAGCTTCTTTAACTTAAGCAACCTACTTTCTTTAAATTAAGCATCCTACTTTCTGTAACTTAAGCACTTGCTTTCTGTAAATTAAGCATCCTACTCTCTGTAACTTAAGCACCCTGCTTTCTGTAACTTAAGCAACCTACTTTCTGTAACATAAACACCCTGCTTTCTGTAACTTAAGCAACCTACTTTCTGTAACATAAGCATCCTACTTTCTGTAACTTAAGCACCTTGCTTTCTGTAACTTAAGCAACCTACTTTCTGTAACTTAAGCATCCTACTTTCTGTAACTTAAGCACACTGCTTTCTGTAACTTAAGCGACCTACTTTCTGTAACTTAAGCATCCTACTTTCTGTAACTTAAACACCCTGCTTTCTGTAACTTAAGCAAACTACTTTCTGTAACTTAAGCAGTCTTCTTTATGTACCTTAAGCACCCTTCTTTCTCTTACTTAAGTATCCTACTGCCTTCAATTTTACCATCTTACTTTCTAAAACTCGATTGTCCCCGCAGCTGTGACTTAGTGGTAGGGTGTGCGCTTCTAAATTCTGCTCCAATTTACCGTTCACGGGATAGTCTTTTGACCAGCAGGTATATGAGTCACACATTGTGGCTCTGGCAATCGCTGGGGTGGTTTTTACGAGATTTTCCACCATAAGTGGACAGTCCATCGTCATATAAGTGAAATACCCTTGAGTATAGCGTTAAACCCCAATCAAACAAACAAAACAACAATCCATAACTCGATGAAACTACTTTCCATAACTTCAGCATTTTACTGTCTATAACCTTTGTATCATACCTTCTATCAGCATTGTATCATAATCTATATATCTGAGCACCCTACCTTTGTAACATTAGCATCCTACTGTCTTGTTGACAACCACTACACACAGCGCTTGGAAGAACTTAAATCTACAGGCCAATATTATGCTGCACATAGAGTGAATAAAATATTTAATTTGACCCATAAATACACTGTTGAGGGCTAAAACATTCAATTTCAAAGGGAAAATCAGAAAAGATGTTCGGGTTTGTAAAAAAAAAAGCTAACTTCTCTCCACCCCAGATATATGTTCTATCTAACACGACCCATCCATCCTAGATAATTCTTCCCTAAATTCTATGCCCCCTACATCTGTCTACAATATACTGTTACCTGTTGCTATTTGTCATTATGTACTTTGACCTTTTTATAACCTATTTATTCCATGATTAATATATATGTATTGGCTTACTGCAGTTCACTTTGATATGTGCCCAGTTTTCTGTCAGAAGAAATACTATTGATGTGGTGTATATTGTTATATAATTTGTTATTACCTGCTGTGACTCTGTTGTTGTGTGCATAATTATTCGTTTATTTTTATGTCTGTATATTGTGCTCTGTTAATTTTATATAATTATTTTTCTGGTTGCACAATTTAAAATCTGCAAAACGTTATATTTATGACTGTCTTCAATGAGGTTAACTGAAACGATATACCAACTTCTAGCAGTTAGGACAGAGAAATAGACTTTACCACAGGGGGTCTTACATGTTACTTTTGTGGCCTGTCCCAAAATTAGAGTCTCCCAACTAATAGAAGTTATAGGGTATAAAGTTAATGTTGGCATTAATTTAATATTTTAATTCTTCAACAAATGGGCTGGAATGCCATCATATGAGTGAAATAACCTTAAGTAAGGCACTTAATCATAATCAAACAATTGTATTTTTCAAAGTACCAACAATGTGAATTTAGGTAGTTGTAAATGGTGAATTCTGTAGCAAATGCTTCTGTTACTTTTAACAACTGATCAGTGTTGATATAATGTGCAATAATTAGTTAAACAATAGTTATATGTGACATCAAATGTCATATATTATTAATGATATGATAACATTTGTCCTGTTGTGACCATGACTCATTCTAGACTTGATAAACTGGTGGTTGTCAGCTGCTACAGGTCTACCGTATACACCCATATTATTCCACATCCAGGCATCTAGGTCAAACAACACCAGCTTTAGTTGAATGTTCTCAAATTAACAATAAATGTTGAGGGTTTGACTTTCATGTGCTACACTCAAAACCTGAGACACACTGAAGTGAATAATCTAGAAGTAGTGTTTTGACTAACAGGACTGTGCAATATGTTCTCGGTATTTAATACAACTCCTTAATTTTAGAAACATAAAATTATTTTGCCACTGATGTAAATGACATATTTGATAGCCAATCATGAATGAATAAATATTGATTAATTTAATAGTTTATGCCATCATTGACTCTCTAAAGGTCTCACAGTCCCTATCTTACATTGTCATAATCAAGGTTTGCTTTGAGAACCATTAGTATTGGTCGTTGACAAGTATGAGTATCTTGGTGACATTTTATAAACCAGCTGTGCAGATTGGCCTAGTTTACTGTTTACTGTTCTACTGCGGCTTGTTGCATCATTTTGTATGTTGAGATATACATGGGTGGGGCAGTGTCTTTGGGTTGTCCTAGTGCTCTCAGAAAAGCTACCACTTCATATGAGTGAAATAACCTTAATTACTGTGTTAAACCCCAAAACTCATTTTAACTTATAGATTTTGTAAATGAAAACATAGGAACTTAAGTCCACAAACAATGGGTGGTGGGAGGACAAAGGGAGGGTTCAGAGACTGCTACCTGGTACCCCTATGTGTCCCAGGGGCATCAGGAAGTTGATAAATTTGTGCTGTTGTCCATTTTATGCTATGGTTGGAAGTGATGATTAGCTGGGTTTCCCTCAGTCATCCATTCTCTAGCACATCATCAGGAGTGACTTAAACTTAAATACTTTCTTAACAGTTAAATAAATCCATAAATATATTATACGGAGCTGTTTGGCCAAGTTGAACTTTTTCAATTTATAATGCATAAAAAATATAACATGTAGCTTTAAATCCTAAACTTAGGGTCTATCTAAAGATATTTCATTAAATATTTTATTTAAATATTGTAATTCATTTAAATAATATAGCACATGTTTGATATACAGACAATATTTGATTCGATCAAAATTTAAAATTTTAGTACAATGGACCAAACATTTTGAGGCAGTTAATAAAGTATAGAAATATTTTTCGCCAGTAAGGCTTATTTATACGAAAAAATTGTAAACCTACATTTGCATCTGTTTATGCTTTTGATGCATGCAAATTGGGAAAGATGCAAATTTATTGTTATTTTGTAGGAAACTGCATAATAAGAATGAATTTTTACAAAGTTTTACAAGGTTGTCTTTATAATGGTTATTGTCGTTTCATATAGACTTCTTCCAGTTAATGTATAATAACAATAAATTTATTTATTGAGGGTACCCTATACAAAAAACTCTGTCAGTTGTTGATCTTTTCTGAGGCCCTCCATTCACACACACACAATCACTCACTCAAATATACCAAAGTCTGCACAAGCTAACAAGCATTATGCACATAAATAGATGACAGGAATATGAAATACATGTAAGTGAAAATATATAGAGTGTTATTCATGCTTGTTCTCATGTGGCTTTGTTCTTTCTGTTACAGGTTACCAACAAGCTCAGTGACTGTATGATGACTAGGCTCAATTAATACCTGGCTTAGACCGGACTTTGTGTACCAGAATTTACTGTTATACAAACTTTTTGCATTCAGATATTCACCCAGACTGACGGACAGACAAAAAAACAGACACACTTATCTCTAACATTGGCACAGACTTGGGTGATAGACTCTGACTATAGTCAGGGGAAATCAATTTAAACAAAAATTCATTATAACCATTTTAAATATGACTGTTTTATAGTGCAAGGTTTTCTTTGCATAACAAAATAAGATCTTCACTTTGATACTAATTATTTATGGTTGTTAAAATATTCTTTGATGTATTGCCTATTTTTATGAAATCAACTTTTTTTTTCTCAATTTTTTTCAAAACTGGGTTCAGCTAAAGAAATAGCAGATATGTTTGAACCAAAGTGAGATTTCTATCAACTCGTTTTTATTTAAATTAAGTTACTGTTTTAATGTGATATGTTTAACCACAACTGACAATGATTGAAGTCAAAGACAAGCATAACAGCTGTAAGCAAGTGTCTATTTTCATACAATCTCTAAAAAAGAGAGAAAAGGGAATCCCCATTCTGGCCTCTTTATGGTATGAGGGATTCCCCTTTTCTGTGTACATAATCCATAGTGTAGATCGGTGGGAAACCGGTGGATGTGTTTTATGGGGGAGGTGGGACTGTATTAAATATAAATTTAGTGAGTGAAGAGAGGACTAAGATTTGTAACTACCTCGGTTATACAAACCTTAGTTCTCCCCTTCACTCGACATCACCTTTGTGTACATATATACATACCTTTATATAGGTGAGAGGGATAGGTAGTTCAATGTATCCAATAAAAAAAAGAAAAACACATGTTTAAGTAAAGATATGTATAAATAAAATATATGTGTATTATATTGTCTTATAGTCTGTACTGAAAAAACTCAGTAAACTGATTGATAAATGTTGACAAATAAATGTGGTCCTATACTGGATTGTTAATGTCATGTGGACTATCAAATTTAATGTTGCTGTAAATAATGGCCTTGATATTTTATGTTGTGAGATGATGTTATAGCATGTAGACAAACCCTCCTCAAATCCTCAACTCAAAAGTCCAAACTATAGGTGTATTTTGGATGTTTTATATTCTCTGGTGCAGAGTTTTAGGTAAGGTTAAGTTAGGTAAAGTTTGTTACCAATGTCATTCATATACCATTGTTTTGTAATAACTAAACTATCAAATATAAAATGTTAGCTATTCACCTTTTCCTGTCATGGGAGTTAAATGTTTTTGAGGATGCCTACAAATACCAATCAATCAAATTTTATCTAAAAAAAAAAAGCCTTCATTTTTTAATTATTTTTAATTTTTAAATTTTATTTTAAGGCTTTGTCCTCCTGTGTTGACCCAGAAATTATTTGGAAAAAAAAATCTTCATTCAGCTGATGGGTAGTTTGCATTGCAAGAACATTAGCAGTACTATAAAGGGAAAGGATTAAAGAAGCATGTCAACTTAAATGCATTCTATGAATGTGAGTTGACAAAAGACTGAATGGGAATAAACATCGGGGCAGCTAAATTAAATTTTGTCTTCTAATACACCGTCATGAATATATCAACATATGTATATTATTCATCTTCCCATTTCATTTTTCAATTTTCTAAAGTTTAAAAGTATTCATTACATGTGAGGGTTAAATAAGGTTGAATAATTATGATGGCAAAAGCTTTTGTTAAAATTAATGAAATCATGTTTATATCAGTGCTTCTAGTTTTGTCTTGCGTGCTTACATTCACTTGGTGTACAGCTTGGTTTTTAGGAGGGTTTGTCCCATGTACATCAGCAGTCCTGTAGTCTTAAAAGGGAGATAATCCATATGAACTCCCACAGTTACATTCGTTCCACTGAAGTGAATTTTTATTTGAAGAGACTGATGTTATATTGTAGAGAATTGTGTACAGTTGAGTACAGTCCTGATTGACTGTCTTGGTTAATATTGTGAAAACATGTAAGGAACATTTCACAACGGATCGTAACCTCTGGAACACATTATGATACTGATATCTGTGAGGAAATGTGTCCCATAAGTTCGTCTCTGTAGAAAAATAAACCATTATTAGTTAATCATTATAGTATAGACTTTTTCTTCTTTGGTTATACCTATCATGTACAGCATACTGTAACCCATTTATAACATCATACGTTTGTAAAAAGAGAGAGTTATTGACCTATATCATATAATGCCCTATGTTTAAGAAGAAACAATATAAGTTATTACAGAATGTTTTTTATTATTGAAACCGGCTATGTGACTAACTAGAAAAACGGCTCAAGTAGAGAAATTTCCTGTTGATTAGTACAACCTGTAAGGAGATAGTCTAGTTTATTGTGCGTGTTACTCTATTGTTTGTTAGGGCAGATGTGTGCTCACGTCCCTGCACTGTTTTTGGATTCGAGCAGAAAACTCCCAAACATGGAATAATGTTGTCAGATTTTTTTAAAAACAGTCATCTGACATGGGTTCTGATGTTTAACACCAATCCAATCAGATACTATTACCAGTTTTGTTAACAAAGAACGTATAACTGCAGTTCCTTTTGGTTAATTTGACCACACCACTGTCTGTGGGCCAGCATGTATAATTTTATGCACAGTAGTCTTGTCCAGCTTTCAACACTGCAGACAAGATAACAGGAAATGCATAGAATGGCGATCAGGGAAATCCTAAGTATATGATTTATGTACACAAAATTCTGGAAGCGGTTGGAGTGAGCTTCCTATTGCCATGATTTTATCCGATCAGGCAACAGGAAGCCGGTCTGTGTTTTGGCGTCTTGATATTGCGACCTGTCCTCTTTTTGTCTTCGTTTGCTGCCAGTGGCGTTGAGGGTGAGTTCCTTCGCCCATTGGACTGGGATCACGTTATATAAGTGAAATAACCTTGTGTTCCACGTTAAGCCCCAATTAAACGTCAAGTCGGATTTATAAGCTATACCTGGCAGGTGATACATTAAGATAATACAGATCTGGAAACTGTGACAAATGACATGCCCTGTTTGACCACTAATTTAGAGAATCGATACCTCCGATCGGTTATTCTCCTACCAACAGCGCCATTCATATCCTATCAAGCAGCTTTGTAGAACGTTGCTTTTGTATTGACTTATGATCTGTGTGACAGAGGACCCTGGTGTTGACCCTCTGTCTGACTGACTCTCTGTACATTAGTTTCTCGCGCCTGACTGATATTCTATAAGACGACAATGAAGTCAGTTAATCTGGTATGTTTTTTTAATACATAAACTGGTCATGTGGAGAATCTGGTAGAGTGGACTCTTGGTGACCATATTCTGTCTGTTGTCAACTCTCGTGTGTTCTTTAGGAGAGATCGACAGGAACTGAATAATAGAAAAACTGTAGTATGTTGAATGAACAGCGAATAAAAGTGTATAATTTGTTATATGAGTTTGTTACCTTTTTTCCTGTGTCTTCCGCGGGCGGTTGGAGGGAGCTTCATGTTGCCCTGGTGTTCTCAGAGCGAAAGGGGAACAGGAAGCCGATCTGTATGTGGTGTCTGTATTGCATCCTGTTGTTGTCCTGTATTTGTCCCGTCCTGTCTTTGTTTGTTGCCAGTGGTGTCGAAGGTGGTTTCCTTCACCCATTGGGCTGGGACATCGTCATATAAGTGGAATACCCTTGAGTACGATGTTAAACCACAATCAAACAAACAAATCCTGTGTCTTCCAGCTTTGTGTTTATTTCCACGATCTTAGGGGAATCTGGTTTCTTGTGATTCTCTTGCACTGAAATAATCCCACACCATGTGTGTGTGTGACATAGTATGCAACATGGTCTACTCCAATTTTTCTCAAATATTGGACTGACAGGCCATCTTAACTTTACCCAAGTATGGCTGAAACAGACATCAAACAAAAAATGTTGCTGTTTACCACAACTACTAATCCTACTTCGATATACCTTTCACTGGATAAAGCCTGGTTGTCGACTATCAGGTATATGAGTGTCACACAATGTGGCTCTGACCATCGTGAGGACATACCAGTGAATATCATCGTCCTATCGCTGTGATTTTATCAATCCGCTAAAAATCATGTGTGTTCAAGCCGCTTACCGTTCTTATAACCAAAAATGCTTGTGTGTGCCCCGCATTAAAAAAAATACTTCAGTCCTTAAACTCACTTCCATTGGTCTGTTGCCCTGGTGTTCTTTTCTGGGTCCTGAGTTTTTGTTTATTGTCAGTGGTTTCGAGTGCGATTTTCTTTACTTGGGCTGGTCATATCAGCGAAATAAGCACAACGTTAAACCCCAATCAAACAAAAATTCGCCCTTTGTAATGCTGATCAAATCTAGTCCTTTATCAGTCCTTCATTTCATTTTCATTGCTTGGTAAATCCTGGGATAGAGTATATACTAATCCTAGGTAAATTAAATACAAAAGCAACCCAAATATCAAAATTATGAGCAAAAATAAAACATAGCTGGTGTCAACAATTTAAAGTTTATACTGTTTGTTGTGGGGCTTTGGGTACTAAATCACACTCGCCTTAAGGCCTACTAGTACTACTGCCTAATTTCATATTTATTTGGTGTATGAATAAATGAAGAAAACTTGCTTTTGTGTTATAGTAGATTCGAATACGTATCTTATAGATTATACAGCCAATATGGAGCTACGACATGCAGCTGTATCAGAAGACTCTATTAGTTCTTCCATTGCAAATTTATAATGAGCGAATCCGTGAAATGGGTGACGCCATTGCAGCAAAAGTTGTCTTTATTATGACATCGCAGTACGAACACGTTCTATATATTCTATGATGTGTCATAAGTCGACACTATATTACGCGAGTGTGTAAAAATACCTGTTTAAATAAAAAACACAAGCCAAACAAATCGCCTGATTGTTATGGAAAATATGTTTAAATTTTTGTCTCGCGTCATTTTTGTCAAAATCCACGAGTCAGAAAATTGTAATTGTTAACAACATTTAGGAAAAGACATCCAGTGAAGTATTATCATCTTCGTGAGCAAAAGTTAGGTCCTGGCTGTATTTAGAGAGATACAATATGTTCGGATGATGGCGTATATGTACAAAATGGATTAGTTGATACGGCAAAATCGTTATCTGACATTTCCGGTGTGCTAAGTTACATGACGAAAAACTAATCTTATAAACAAATAATTTGATGACACGTTCTTGACGCGAGACGACATGAAAAATAAAAAATTAAAAAAATATATTTTTCTTTGAAATACGGCGATTAAATTGGCAGGTTAGACACCTACTCATTTTCAAACACTACCATGATTATCTGGTAGACTTATGACGCACTAGGCCTACCATAGCACTTTCCCGTAATACACAATAGCGGCCTGATTAATGTGTTATCTCCCTAGTTTCCATGGTTACTAGTGTTCATTAAGGGTTTATCCATTGCACATCTTATTTGTTTGACTTTTTCTCGAAAATTCGGACATTGAACGGCATTTAGATTTGTTTGTTTGTTTGTTTGATTGGTGTTTAACGTCGTACTCGCACTGATATGCAACAGAAAGCAACCTCTTTTCTCGCCTCTTACGATCGACCGAGGAAGCCGAG
>JARFOD010095028.1:0-17253 GCA_031763545.1 Mopalia muscosa | reverse complement strand
TGTACTACATCAACAAATGAAATGTATTGTCAATACATGCGAGCAATTCCAAACCTTGTCTAATTCCGGCGAAAGAACTTTGCGGATTCAGAAGGAGCGCTTCAACTTATGTTGTGGTATGTCGTTCATGAAATCATTAAAATCGATGCACTCTTTTCCAGTCCAAGACTATTCTGGTAGATAAACAAATTCGTATTTTGTTCGCCTGACTTTAATTTAATAACAATAATTTTTAAGAGTTATTTTCTGTTCACCAAATCAAAATATTTGCAAGCCTAAGCCTGCAACCGTCCACCTTCCTCCCTAAATTCCGCAGGAGTTTTGCCTCGGACAATCTAGCAGGTGTCCACAAAGACCTTAAATCACGTGACAATCGGCTTTTAACGGCAAGTTTCACTTATAAATTTAACTGAATTGTGCACAATGTCGCCTGTTTCAGGTATATTTAAGTCTCATTGTAGATTTTAAAATGATATCATTAGGTAAATTATGCAATCATTTATAGACTTTACATGTATCTCCTATGTATATTATTGTAAAAGGGTAAAACATGACAATGTGAGCAGACCATATCATGGAGATCGAATGTCAATATGTGCACAGACAATGTCCAATAACTACATATAAATAAATATTGCGTTCTTTCGAGACTGGAAAGGGGCGACTCCTAGCTGAACACTTACTAGATCCCTGCAGATACTGGTTTCTGAGAGTTCAACCGTCCGGAAATGACTTTTCTTTGGAAATATATACACCTCAAATTGCAAGTAGAATCTTTATACATGTACGTGGAAGAAGTGTATGTCAATTATTTCCAAGTGTCAAAAACACCAGTTAAGCTGTACAAAGACCCCTCTACAAAACACTATCAGGCTAACATTTAATGTTTAGTGTTATTTCGAAGACGTTCAGTTAATTTTAAACCCAGTCCTTACATAAATGTCAATTTTCTCCATGTAAAGTCTCGTTGTGGCCTGATATATTATTAGGTATAATCGGGTTAGAGCCGAAAGTGACACTAGAAGAAAAGACATTGTGTGGTTCTCTCGCTTATCGCTAACCATCAAAAGGCACAGAAACGAAATCAAACCCAATACAGAGCTCCAATTACACAAACATATCAGACAGTTTTCACAAACTGACATTTTTACTTGAAAGGAGACAAATTTCACTGCTTTCCACTGAAACAAAGAAGTTTCCAAATGTGCTTCAGTTAATAGAATTACTACCCTAAGAGCCACCCAAAGCTGCCTCCCAACATTTCCTTCCTAATATGTGGTGTCAGGTCACGCATTTTACGAGACACGTCTGGTTTGCACAAAAACTGTATAAACTATGTTAGATGAAGACCCTCAGAGCTACACGTTGAAAGAATTCGTCATTGATATTCCAGTGTGGCATCCAGGGGGGTCGGGGCTGTCGAGGTTCCAAGTGCCGCTGGTAAACGAACAAACGGAACATTCCCGATGGTGTTGCTGGCAAACAGATCCAGTGTTGTGCCGTTCACGAAGCTATGATGTGGCTACTGTAGTAAAAAGGAGAATGACCATTAATTTATCCCGAAATTTGTTTAAACTCAATTTGTCGCTCTTGGCTTTAATTACGAAGTGTCTTTTAAGACGAATCAACTTAATTTATGGACCGATTATTAATTGCTTGTAAAATAACTGGGGATGTTCTGCACTGTTTTAGGCAGTAAGCCTGTCAAGGACACATAAAATCCCAATGTATGGACAACAAGGGTGTTGATCTATGCCACAAGTCTTAAAGAAATAGTCGATTATAGAGGACCATATATATATATCCCATACTGTACCAATACAGAATTCATCATATGATTAAAAATTCTGTTCGATCGATATGTTGTCTAGATCGTTTCCTTATTTATTGTTCTTATATATGCGCAAAATATATTTTGCCGTGATTTGAGTCAAACGTTTTTGTCAATTACTTTTCATTCCATTCGATTTTAGAAATAAATGTTTTAACTTTTGCATTCCATATATTTGTATGTATCCATCAAATAAAATATGTTCTTTAATTCGAAATCTAATGATTGTTCTATTGTTTCTATTGTCTTGAGAACCCAGAGTAACAAGCAATCGTTTCTCACGAGATTGTCAATCTGGTAACCAACAAGTACCATCTAGGTTTTCACTGGAGACTGAACAATCGAGTTAAAGCCGCTTGGTTACGTTCATGACAGGCAGTCACTGGTTTCGTGACATTCGTTCTGCGCTGTACACGTATGTACTAACGGCAAAATCAAGGTATTCATAATGTGTAATGTAGATCCAAATAGAACTTAACAGAATGGTTGGATAAATTAAACCGACGTCAATTTGTCATGGTGCCCTCTGGCGGAGGTTAGTTTATTTGAATAGTAGCAATGCTCTACTTACTTATAGCATTGGAGGAAACTTTCCAGCTTTGTGCTAACAATTTGCATCTTCGTTGTGCTAGTGTCAATTATTGTTGGAATACACCGCCGCATTTAAGTGATCGTTTAGGGATGATGTCAAACAGCAGCCAATCAGGTTTTGCCGGATGACGACGGCACAAATTTGTGGTTTCTCTGCCGAAAATAAATACACAGCATGGTCCCGGTTTGGGACAACGCCTACTATCCCGTATACAGTGGCGATAAGACAGAGACGGTTTTAATCAAATGAGATATACCAGAGCGTTCTACCGTGGGAGGAGGAGGTTGCATGCGTAACACATTGAACTCTAATTCGAAATAGAATGTATTTTATATGGTTTCGAAAATCTTAAGCATACCAGCAATCGTATTCTCGCAGAGAGTTTCCATAGTGTAGGGAAGAGAGCATATTGTAGGAGGAGTGGTCTGCCTGTAACTATTTAGAGGTCACGTCTGCCTACATGTGATTAAGTGCCTGAGATTCGTTTTGCGCCGGGAAAATCAAAATGTGTTATGTAGATCAAAATACAAATGATCCAGGTGCCCTCTGGCGGAAGTCTTGTTACTTATAGCATTGGAGGAAACGTTCCAACATTATGCAAACACTTGGCATCTTCGTTGTACTACTTTCAATCATTGTTGGAATACACTACCGTCATAAAAGTGAACTACCTTTAAGCTTGGTGTCCAACACCAATTATTCCATCAATCAGGTTTTGCCGGAAGGCGGCACAAATGTTCGCTACAACGATTTTGAGTGTATGTTTCCAATAGAAATCCAGCATATACGCCTAGACCAGAACTCAAAAACGCCATGAAATGTCGCATAGTGGTCTCCCTAGTGGTCTATTTATAGAGATACCATGTGTTCAGATGATGCCGAAACGTTTTTCACAGTCAATATACTAGTTTTGGGTAGCTGGACTAGTCCATTTTCAGATATAATTGTTAAATAAATAACACAAACACACCAATATGAATATGAAAAATGCATCTTATTAGTGTCCGTTACTTTCCAAACCTTAAAATAACAACCAGACACCCCTGTTGAAAAAGTGTAATAAATAAAACAGATTAAACAGACAAAACAAAACCATTAATTCTATATTTTTTTCACAAATGTCTTGATAAGAAACCGGGAAATTTATCTTTGGCTTTTGTAAGCAATTTGAAATATTGTAAAGTGTAAACGAAAACATAAAAACAAGAAAACAATACAAACATAAACAAACCGGACACCAAGTTGATGGCATCAAAACTCAGCTTCCTAACAATGGTCCTGTACAAGATCGGGACCTATAAGAAACAAGTCACCAAAGTCCAAAACTCACAATAGCTTACATTCCAGCCATGGTACTATTAAATCTGTTTTCGTTTTTTTAATTTTCACGACTACATGCCATTTGAAGAAGTAAAACGTTGCATTATATTTTTTCTTTCGCCATAACAAATTAAGACGGAATATTGCTCGACTTCATCGGGCAGGGTTTTTTGTCTTCAATAAAAATTGTTTGAGCTCATAACCACATCTTGAGTATTAAATAACAAATTTAAAATTCTGAACACCAGCTTCATTTCTGGCATTCTGGAGTATAAAAAATGTATGTAATATATTATAAATGTGTTAAAATATGGTAAACGTAGAATACATACAGGAGACTGAACAACCAGGTTGCAACATGATCAGACAATACATGCACGATTATTTGGTTGGCGTGTCAGCCGTACTTCAGACCATTTCACTCATATGAAACACTCAAACCAAGTAAATGAAAAAGCCTGTCTCAACATTACTGCCAACATGCAAAGACATGACGACATAACAGACAAATCTATACTCGATTGAAAGACAGCACAAGACGGACAAATCTACACCCGGTTCAAAGACGGCACAAGACGGACAAATCTACACCCGGTTCAAAGACGACACAAGACACAGATCTCAACTGGATTCAAAGACAGCACAAGGCCTCGGATTCGTGTTGTCAGCTCAGCGAGCAACAGGAAACCACAACTAAATGTCCCATGCATGGCGTCAATTGTGGTTCACTTAAAATTAAGGCTTCCTATTACCATTTCCGGTTCATTCCTCCAATCAGTAGCGTCATTCTTATTAGGGTCGGTAAGCTAGGTTGGGTTTTTACCTCTTAAGATTCTCTGAGCACATTTCTAATGAACTATGGTACAAGGTTTAGTCTAGGATCAACACTTAACAAAACAGCTTTTCTGGACATTGGGGTTCAAAATAGCGTTGGATTCTTTATCAATGAGAGTAGATTTGACAGAACTAGTATTTTCTACATTAGCATTTCGCATGTTATTTAATTTTGACAAAAGTCCTTTGAGTCCATACATGCCTACTTTAGCACCCGCCATCTTACACCCAAAGGTTATAGAGTCTTTAAGATTTCGACCATTGCTAATCTGGTAAATGGTGGAGGCGATGAAAGTATCGCCAGCTCCAAGTGTATCGACAACTTTTTCAGGGGGAAATGCTGGCGAAATAACAATTTTTCCATCGGGCTTTTTAGCCACAGCTCCTTGTTCACCCCAAGCAATGATTATTGTAGCACTGAAAAGAAAACAGATTTAAGCTGAAACAGTTCTGGGGTTTTTTTTTTAGAGCAAGGATTTTTGAAAAAATTATTAAAATTTATTTATTTGATTAATGTTAGCGTCGATAGTATTTCATGTATATCACGACTTTTCTATATTAAAAACAAAAACATGAAAACACCGTGTCCTAAAGTACAAGAAATTATTAGGTAAGATTTAACAAAATGTTTCCCCATATGGCTTCAAGTGCCGACGACGTTTTATCCAGAGATGACATGTGGGAGAGAGGGGGAAATGAGATGCGAGAGGGACACTCCACTTAGACAAAAGAAACACTATTCGATCTAGGTGGAGAGCAGCATTTGTTTCTCTTATATTTCAGCTTTTTGTAGGTATAAACAAAAAAACGTACCTTGGTCGAATTCTTGTTGAAAAGGCTTGTAAGGCTTCTTCCTTGGTTCTGTACCCATGATGCTTTGCGTAATCTTTACTGAGAAAAACATAATCTGCTGTGTTGAACAACGTCCCTGTTGATTTTAAAATTAGAAAACGTTTAGTTGAATAAGGCCAAAAAGTAACTACCACTATAATTTGTTTTAAACTTGGAAAGAAGTTAACAAATTGCAAAGCTGTCCTTAAAAGAAATAAGATATTGCTTAGACATTCGCCCCAATAACACGTGACGACCTGCCCAAATTATAGGAGATGTTATGGAAACCAACGAGTAAGCAGAGAATGTACAGGATATTGGAATTAAACAAATAACTATGCGATAACATGTAACCAAATGAGAAAACGAAAGGGTTGATCAGAGGGTTGGGAGATTGTTCCCTGCTGCCCCTGTGTTTTCAGAGCAACGGGTCGACGGCATGAAGCAGATCTCCTTAGGATATTTTTGTACGACGTCCTGTAGTTGACCTCATACCTTGCAAATAACAATTTTCAGTGGAGAATCGACAATGCCCATGTCCTTAATATAAAGAGCATTTTTACTAATGTGCAAATGTTTTTGATTGATAGGGGTTTTACGGTGTTACTGGTATCTGAATTATGCAGCAGTGCGTCAACCCTAGGAGTTATGGAAACAACCCCCGACGCCACCTTCAACAAAGACAAGACAGGACAGGGCACTCACGAGACAAAGGCCTCAGAAACCGATCGCCTTGTTGCCGCCTCTTAGCTCATATAGCACCACGGCCGGTTGCTGAAAGCTCCGTTAGCCTAACAGCCAGTTAGAAGACGTTGCGTCACATATAAATGGACGTCACGCCATAACAGAAATTCATTGTTACGCAACGTCATGTAACTAGCCGTTTAATGAGCTTTGAGGAACGGGCCTCAGGGCAATAGGAAGACTCTTACAAGCACTTATAATAAGCATATCGGACGTTGACTATACATTTGTTGTAAGGCACTTACCTAACTGAGGTCTAGGCTTCTCTAGCTCCACTGAAGTAGTGATTCGCTTCGAGTCATCCACATTGGCGTTATATTCATCAACATACGCCAACATCTTCCTTATTTCGGCAGCTGCTGGTCGACCCTTAAATCATACAAACAATTCGCTGTGTAAATAGTTAGGTTTGGATTTAAACCAAAGATAAAATCAATCAGATGACTTAGAAAACCGGTAAATCCGTCTGAATTATGCTGAGTTAAACAGCTCATCTAAACTGAGCTTTGAATAACCGGACCCAGGGGTATTTGAATTATATGACGGCGTTACATTCCAACAATAACTGACACTAGCACAACCATGTGTTCGGAAGTGTTTTAATAAAGTTGAAGTCATAATCCTCCAGAACCAAATTAAGACAGCAGGGGCCGGTTGCTCAAAACCAAGATTAGTCCTTAATAGCAGATTAAATCACTAATCTAGGATTAGAGATAGGCCTTCAGCATCGAGTGACGTCATCTAATCTAGGATTAAAGTTAATAGTGCTTTGAACAACTGGCCCCAGTACTATACCCCGACCAAACCCTCCTTAGCCAGACGGTTGTCCGGATTTACAGGGCAACTGTGAAGCAATGATTTTGTTATAAGATAGAATATTATTTGTGTCGGATCACTGCCTGGTATTGTGGTTTGAACAGACATTCTTGCACTGTCTTTGTCCTAGAAAGCAAACTTGTCATAAACCTGTCACGTGAAAAAGATCCGCTCATAAACATATTAACAGTTAATTTGATTATACGAGCTATGGGCCTTCATTAAGACTCATCACCTTACCAAACATCTAACATCTAATCGTCGGATGCTGCAAACGCTTCAGTTTACACACCTCGAAATGCATCCACTTGTAAAGTCCCGAGTTAAGGTCGACCCTCGTTTTGAAATCATTAAAAGTGAGATCAGGTAAGGTTTTATTGGAGTTGATGATCGTTCTCGAGCCATTTTGCAAATTAATAATAACGAATGAGGTCGAACAGGTGTGATTCTCATGGATGACACAGTTCTCGGTATGAATACCATTATTCTCAAAATCAGCCAAGAAAAATCTGAAACAAACAAAAAACATACACATGTTCGTTTAAATTGTTATGGTATAATTGTTTGTTTGATTGGTGTTTAACGTTGTACTGAAGGGTATTTACCTTATATGACTCGCTCATATACCTGATGGTCGAGAGGCGGACTCGATCCCATCGAAGTAGGTTCAGTTTAGGAAGCGCACTCGCTACCACTAAGCCACGGCCATGGTATAATAGAAGTTAAGCGGACAAACAAGTATATAATTGAATTTGTTAGGTAGGGACCGGAATATTGTGGTGCGACTGGCGTTGATATTAATTCAATGGCTTTGTTTGATCGGTGTTTAACGTCATACTCAAGAGTATTTCACTTATATGATTACAGATTGTCTACTTCACACTGTACCTAGCCTTATTACGGTGAAACACTGGGATGAAACTTCGTTAAAAATACCCGCGTTTGCCGGAGCCAAAACATGTGACTCGTTCATATACCAGATGTACAAGGAAGCAGGTTCGGTTTAGTAAGCGCGCACGCTACCACTTAGCCAGAAAACCGAGAAGACGCCTCATAAAAACCACCCCCGCGATCGCCAGAGCCACATTGCTTGACTCCCTCATATACCCGAGTGTCGATAGACGATTTGATCCTGTGAACGGTATATCGAAGTAGGCTTTAGTGAGCGCACTTGCTAATCACGAAGCCACGACCACACTGGTTGTTGGAAACATTAATCAAAGTTTCAATTTCACCAATATCAGAACGCTACTGTTTCAGAACATTACCAAACAGTGTACAAACGACAAAAATCTTACGTGAGTTCATGGCCCTTCGCTGCCGTACCAAAGAATTCACACGGGGCTCCAAGGATGGAGAGGACCGTTGTATTGTTGGAGGCATTACCACCACGGTGCCAGAAGCGCTCGACACATCTAAAATAAATTATAAAACACAATGTTCAAAAAAATAAATTTAGTCTGCTAAGAATATTAGACCTTCTGGCGTTCATGTCTATCCCGCGTAAACACAATTCATTTATATCTCCTATACATTAACAGCAATTCGTTGATTTTAAAATTGATTTTTGCTCGCTTGGAGCTTGAAGTTGTACTCGATGGCTGAACTCATATGACAGATATTCCATTGGTGAACCCTCCAACTCACACCGGGAGGAAATACCGAATGGAAGGCAGTCTTTTAAACCGTCGAAATACAGCCTTGAGTCGCTTTATTTAAATTTATTTCACTCGTGGCTCGTCAGCCCGATTGGGTGAATATAAACCGCCCTCGACGCCACTGACAACAAACAATAGAAAGACATTCATAGCAGACAATGCAATACATAAGACAAAACAAGTTTGGCTTCATGTTCCTCTTTAAGATCTTGTTTGACCCCTCGAGTCTATTTTTTTTTTTTTTTTTTTTTTTAAGTTTGTCCTGGATTTAAAAAAAAATTTATAAGGCTTTCCAATGTTGAAGTTTTGCCACTTGGATATGATCAAGGGAAAACTAAATTATAGGCTTAAATTTTAACTGTTTGTAATTTAAATTCCGAACTTTTTGTTTTACCAACATAAAATTTGAATACCTAAGTTTTTACCAAAGTACCCAAATTTGGTTCATTTTGAGCCTTAGGGGTCCATAACTATCTAAACCCAGATAACACAAGTGTAACAGAAATCTCCTTTGAAACACCTTTGGTCGCTGTCTTCCTCGGGGTATTCCTTACACAGGCTGATAACATCCAGACACAAAAGGCCAGCACAGAAAATACGCTTGTCTTGAGACATCTTTGAAAACTAAAATAAATAGACAAATTTGGTCAGCTGTATTACTTTTGTAGTATATATATTTTTAAAATGTAAAAAAAAAAAATTTGTTTGCTTCCAACTGATTTTAGAGCACGGACCCGCGCTCTTATTGGCTACATAGGCTCCTGGCCAAACGACTATGAGTGGTTTAAAACCAGGCAATACCTGCGGGTTCTCCAGAAATATATAGCATTCTGTTATGTCGGAGCCCCATCGTGTGACTCGCTCGTATGCCGGAGGTCAACCAGTGGACTAGATATTGTGAGCAAACATTGAAGAGTGCGTGGTCCGATAAGCTACAACTCGGTCGGGAACCCATGTCTTAATGAGAGTCGGTCAGTCAGGGGGGCGCTGTTTAATTTGTTTGTTTGTTTGATTGGTGTTTAACGCCGTACTCAAGGGTATTTCACTAATATGACGACAGACACAAATACAGACCGTCACAAACAAATCTGTTTCCCGTTACCCTTTAGCTCTGAACACCAGGGCAACAGAAACAACCTCTTTATTCGCCTCTTACGATCGACCCTGTTTAATAGATAGCAACTAAACGAAACAGTATGGGTTAATGTCGATACAGTGGTCGGTTAATTTAACCGTTTCAGAGGCATATCTTCTAGAATTCATCTGAATGCGGTTACCTCCTCAAGTGTAGTAGATAGGCGGTACGACTTCGTAAATGTTGCGCTGGGTCGATTGATTTGTTTGTTTGTTTGTTTGTTTGATTGGTGTTTAACGTCGTACTCAAGGGTATTTCACTTATATGACGACGGACACAAATACAGAACATCACAAACAAATCTGCTTCCCGTTACCCTTTAGCTCTGAGAACACCAGGGCAACAGAAAGCAACCTCTTTTCTCGCCTCGATCGACTAAGGAAGCCGAGAGAGTATTCTGCAGGGCCATGGCCCACCCGCTCCCTCATGGGCCCTGGGTCGATTGAAGCAGTGAAAGTCAATTAAAGCAGGTATCTGTCTTGACCTCTATGACGAACAAGTTTCATGAAATTGTTTAAGATATTGAATGGGTACCAATAAAAAAAACGTGCCTGGTTAACTTATACTTGAAAATGTAACTCAATGTTACTTCTCGTCCGATTGACGACCAGGGCCCGTATTCATCAAGCAAATTAAGTATTTTTTTAAAGTTAAGAATTATTCAGTCTAATTTCATTTGAACATGAAAAAAAAAAAATTAAAGTGAAATAATTAAGTTGATCTTTTATAAATTTTACTCATAGTCTTTCATTTAGGATCGTACAAAATTAATCAAAATGGTGTTTAGGTATTTAAAATGTTTGAAAATTCGTTAAGTTTTTCTTAGCTTTAGTGTTATTTTTGTGTTACAAGGACGTGCGATGTCCAGAACTCCAGCTTCAGACTGTTTAACAGAACTCTAATCAGGCAAAACAATGACTATGTGGGCAACTAAAGCCATGTTAGTCTTGTTTTTGGGGTTATTACAATTGTAATATTTATGCATATATATACCGTCATAATCCTGCTCTGCCATTAAGCTTGACAAACGTGCTAGTAGCTGCACTGAAACGTTGCCCGATAATAAAAACAGAAGTTGAAATCCATTGAATCGTGTATTTTACCGCTACTGCTTCTTAATGCAACTTAAACAAAAAATGCCACTAAAACAAAAAATGTCCATAAAAAAAGAAAAGCCACTAAATGCCACGAAATGCCACAGAAACAATTTAACAGAAATCTCCCTTAGCTCAACTGGAATGTAACAAAAACAACAATAACTGGAGGCAATGCAGAAACATACATACAGATTGGCTTCATGTTGTCTCCTAACTCCGAGAGAACCGGGCCAACAAGAGTCCTTGGCGGCTAAACGACTATGGTCGTCCCTCGGAAAGAACACCAGGAAGGGCGCAGGAAGGGCGCAGGAAGCTCCCTTAATCCCCCTTACAGAGCAATAAACTGACATTCATGAAAAAGCCGAGCATACTTGGATTTACCTTCCTTATTTGTCGGTAGGTTTAAACCCGACAGTTTGATGTGAACAGCTCGCATTCCATCAAGGTATTGCCGCTTTACACTAGCTGGTTTCGCTATCAATGTCAAATGACACAGCTGCCGATATATGCAAATTAGCACGACTAATGTTACACCACTTGGGACAGCGTTAGATGCCAATAAAGAACATATGTTCAACAAATAAAAATTGGCATTTACAGTTCATTGTACGATGTTTTTTTTAATTTTTCTCTGATTTTCTGTCAAACTTTTACAAGAGTAAATTCAAGACTAGAGCCCACGTCGTTCTGCATTTGTTGAAATTGAGACCCCAAGGCCTAGCAGACGGTGCCGATTGTTTTGATAAACGGGTCACCTATACAGCCGAAAATATAGTAGATTAACACTAATGAAATTGAGGTTCCAACGGATTTTAATCATCACTTTCATTATTGCCCGTCTTAAATTCACTCACCAAGTATTCTTATAGCATAACATCTGATTGGATGCGTAGAAGTTCCCAAAGGAGAAGTTCCCCAAAGCGTAGGAGAAGTTCCTACGCATCCAATGAATTGCTTGAAAGCCGAGTCCCATTATACCCGAGTTATCCGCCAAGGGTTCAAAGGCACAGTAGCTCGGAATAAGAACCCTTGGCTAGAGAAGAGGACATATGTTAGGCAGGCATAGCGTGTCATGGGGATGTCCCATCAATAAGAGCATATTTAAACAATGGCGGCTTAACTCCAGACTTTCCAATTGGACCAAAGTTCTCGGTAAACAAGAAAAACAGCTATGTTGAAACAATACTATAACAATGCTGACGATGTTAAGAAATATAGCTTATTTATTTATTTGTTGATTAGGTATGTGTGGGATGTCAATAGATACAGTATAGTTATACCACTTTCAGCTCATACAGGTGTATATTGACGACTGGGGTGATAATTCACAGCACTCGGCACTTTCATCAATCTACAGAATCAGTATATTTCCCTATTCTGTACTCGGTGCATGCGAGACCACTTTGTTATAGCATGTGCCCTCTGTAGTGGGTCCTGGTCGGTTG
Source organism: Mopalia muscosa (assembly GCA_031763545.1). NCBI lineage: Eukaryota > Metazoa > Mollusca > Polyplacophora > Chitonida > Mopaliidae > Mopalia > Mopalia muscosa. The sequence goes on along the minus strand of JARFOD010095028.1, from coordinate 4,950 downwards.
TAATATTTGTTTTGAGCGACGTGATGAGTAGATGTCTGTATACTCTAGTCATGTTGACCAGATTAAAAGTTTGTGTTTAAACCAAGTAAGACAGTTTCGCTGGACTCCAAATAAAAAAGAAGTGATATCTATTCTATATATGTTGAATTCTTTTCCACATATGGCAAATTCTTTTCCACATATGGCAAATTCTGTTCCACATATGTGAAATTCTGTTCCACATATGTGAAATTCTTTTCCACATATGTGAAATTCTTTTCCACATATGTGAAATTCTTTTCCACATATGTGAAATTTTCATATTGAACTTAATCACATCTCCCCTTTTTTAACGCTTTAAGGGATAATTTACGTTCTAAACACATCTTCGCCAACTTTTTCTTTTGCAAAAACGAGAGTTGTGCGTTATCCCTTTTTCCCAAAACAACCGAAATTATCTTGAATATGCTAAAATGCTTTACATATATCTAAACTGAATAAACTATCATGTCTTCTTACTGCTCTAATTCTGCTTCCATTGACTTTCCAAGGACTTTTTTACAAGAAAAACGGACATTCACGATTTCTGGGGCGATTTACTCACCATTCATATAGTGACTGTTTCGTCGTTTTTCTATAGCCATAGTTTATAACCCTGTCTTACTATTCACTTCGCCTATACATTGTCTTTTTTTTTCTAAGATAGAACAAGTTCACAAGAACGTTTCTCCCCGCCTGTCCTGATTATTTTCGGATATTGAAAAGATGCTATTTAACTGTGAATAATAAACGAAATGAAATGAAATATTTGTAACCTGATTTTTATATATTCTATGTCAATATGGGCTAAATAAAAAAAAAAAAATCCTCAAAATCAACCCAGGAGTATAGAAAGACGTTAATATTCAGAAATAATCCTAAGATTAATATTCGGTCATCAAAATAATTTGGCTTTATGACTAAATTCGGCATATTTATATAGCCTAATATTGTGCTGGTTATTACCATGTTAGGTTTGAATGTGCTTTCTGCATATAACCGATGGACCGATGGATATTACTGAGAAGTGACGGCAAGGTGATGGCCTTCGGTCTAGGGGAGACTACTTCGCGAAATTGGTCTGTATAACTCTCCTTGACTGAAGGTAAAAATTTGCGGTATGGTATTTGTGATTTAAGTTGATCAAATAAACCATCACTGAACTTGACCTCCTGAATTTTCAGACTCCATCCCTATTGTCGGTCAGCCTACGAGGGTAATATTTGGCGAACTATGCCTGTGCAGCAAAATTATGTGTTTGTGCCTCAACCTCTATACCAGGAGGTTAAAGCCTACTTCATAGACTTAATTGAGAAACAGTGGACACGCAAAAGTAGGTCATCTTATCCCAGCCCAATCGTGTGCATACGAACAAAAAATATGTAGTCACGGTTCTGTATCGACTACAGAAACCTCAACCGGATGTCAGTTCAAAACAGACAAGATATACCACCAGGAATTTATGAAGGAAAGTTGCCGTCATCTGACTGCGTTCATTAGTTCATTTGGTTTGTGGGAGAGGAACCGTATACCTTTTGATCTTTCGGGAGACCCTGGGACATTCAAGCCTTCATGGATGGTTGAGACACTAGCTACCGAGACACTATCTGTATTCCATACCTTGATGATGTACTGGTGTTTATGGTTTCATTTGGGTCACACCTCCTGCAAACAAGACAAGTGTAACGGTAGTGGTTTGTTTTCGGTACTACCAGTGTCGATAGATTACAAACGAAGGCAATGGTTTGTTGAATACAGAAGCGTTAGTTTTTATTGCTCCGTGAAACTACAAATAACAGAAATAATAACTCAAATGAACTAGTGTTTACATACGAAATCTGGACACTATATGAGTATTTAAACAGTAAATATCTAGTTCGAAACAAATCTGCTTTTTAGTAGACAATATGAATTGTGAATGCTATAATGTTTATATTATGACTAGAAAACATCATCTAGATTGAAATTATATAACTAAGGAGATACTAACCACCTTGATTTTTCTCAGTTAACCAACAAAACACAACGTGTGTGTGAGACCAGTTTAACAGCTACATGTGATCGAAAAAAAAAAGTTGAGAGACAACTCTGGTAGACAAAAACAAAAATTACAAGAGTAGTCTACCTTTACATACCTCCCTAAAATTATTGGGACATAATTTTCCACAGATTACGTAACTAGGTTCCGCATTACATATCTACCTTACGCAGAAGTAGAATCAGTTTGTGAATTGGGCGTTCCAAAACTGTCATAGGCCGAGAGCGTTTACCAGATTCGCTGAGTGAAGAGTCTCCAAGTGCGAGTTTTACCTTTCGAACGCTACCATCGTCACCACAGGACGCCTCAATTACTCGTGCTAGTTGCCATTGACAACGTGGTAAGTTTTGGTCAGATATCAGGACAATGTCACCTACCTTAAGATTGGAACACGTTTTATTCCATTTCGCCCGTGGTTGTAGATTGAGCAAATACTCTTTCTTCCAACGGTCCCAGAAACGATCCAAAAGAAACTGGACACGTCTCCACCGCTTCCGACAATACAGATCACTCGATTGAAATTCCCCTGGTGGTGGAAGTATAATCTTCGACTTCATCGTGAGAAGATGATTTGGCGTCAATGGCTCCATTGACGTTGGGTCATTTAAGTCATTGACAGACAAAGGACGACTATTTACAACGGCAGCTACCTCATGGAGGAAGGTTCTCAGAGAGTCGTCATCTAGCTGACCCTTAGAGTTACTTAAGATGGAAGCAAGAACGCTACGTACTGTACGGATTTGACGCTCCCATATGGCTCGCCATGGGAACATTCATCTTGAACTTCACATAATCACATTGTTCCTTTTGCAAAAACTGTTTTACTATGCCATGATCCATCTCTTTCTCAGCATTTCGCAATTCATTTTCAGCTCCTACAAAATTTGTCCCTCTGTCGCATCGGAGTTGCCTTATAGGCCCTCGAATTGAAATGAAGCGACGCAGAGCGTTAATGAATGAACTGGTGTCCAGAGAACTAGCTGTCTCAATATGAACTGCCCTACAGACCAAGCATGTAAATAAGCAGCCGTATCTCTTCAGTTCTTTCCTGCCTTCCTTAACAATGAAGGGACCAAAGAAATCCACCCCACAGTAAGTAAATGGCGGAGAAGGCTCTAGCCGATCTTTAGGCAAGTCAGCCATACGTTGAGTTTGTGGCAGCGTTCGCATTTTTCTGCACTGCACACAGTGATGAATCATACTTGACACAGCTGAGCTGCATCCCAAAATCCAAAATCCGTTACTACGAATTTCGTTTGTCGTCCTACTGCGGCCTTGATGTTTAACTCGTTCATGGTAATGACGAAGTATCAATTCCATAACGTGTTGTTTTCGAGGAAGAATAACCGGACGTTTGAATTCGGCAGAAAATGGTGCATTTTTAATCCGCCCACCCACTCGAAGAATCCCATGTTCGTCGAGAAACGGATCAACACGAAAATTTGGGCTATTACTTGAGATTGTCACTTCACTGGAACGACATTCCAGGATTTTAATTTCCACAGCAAAAGGTTCACGCTGGACGCGTTTCACATTCTGTAATTCACTGACGGTCAGGTCTGAACATCACTCTTCTTGTTAGCATCTGTTTCGAAGTTTATTTTTGAAGTTTAAACAGTGAGCAACAGCTTTCTGAAGACTAAACCAGTCGGAAAAGTACTCAAACGCTTCGGAATGTCACCAAACGAAGAATCTGCTGTTGACCTCGTTACTTAGGTTCTGGATCATCTGATTTGACAATATAGTCCGAGTCTTGATCTGTGTTTAAGATTGGGCTTTTATTCCACAGAAAGTCTGGTCCTGTTGTCCATTTAGACAGTGCTACCAATTCCTTGGCCCTCAAACCTCTGGTGGGTTGTCTGTCGTCTTTACATGTCGCCATTGTAAGGGGATGGTTCTTTCTCGTATCTGTTGAACACTATTGGCGACAAAAACGTGAAAACATTTGGTTTTGAAAACAAAACCCAGCACCACATTTCTGTCTGTCCAGAATGTCTCTGAGTCAATAACGAAACCAAGCTCTTTATGCAGGAATTCGCTGACTTTCACAGAAACAGCAGCAGCTGTAAATTTGAGAGGAGGTATGGTTATGGGCCTCAAAGGAGTCTTGCCTAACCCATAACCAGCGATGCAGTGGACCTGATCAGAGTCATCCAGTAATCGTATAAGCGAACATTGACCATACCCGTGCATACTAGCATCAGAGAAATGGTGAAGTTCGGCACGTCTTACATCTCCAAATCGAGGAGGCTTGAAACATCGCGACACCCTCAGGGTCTCAAGATGGAACAGGTCCTGTCGCCATTGTTCCCACAACGGCAGTAGTGCCTCTGGCAACGGGCTGTGTCAGTCTGTTTTTTTCTCGACATAACGACTGGATAATTTGTTTTCCCAATAGTATTACAGGTGCTACAAAACCTTAGGGATCATAGATTGAGCAGACGATTGAAAGAACACCGCGTCTTGTAAACGGTTGATCTTAAATCACTACTCTGAACTGCAAACTGTCAGATTCGACGCACCAATATACACCCAGGACTTTCAACTGGTAATGTATCGTACAACGAACACAAATCCTTGATTCCCGTGGCGCGGTCGTCTGGGGAAATAGCCTCAATCACTTCTTTCGAGTTAGAAACGAACTTGTGTAGTCGGAGTCCACCCTTGGCACACAATGCCTGGCTGTTCTTTATTAGTTGGATGGCTTCTTCGGGAGAACATGTTGATTTAAGACCATCGTCCACGTAGAAAGGCGAGGATACTGCACCAAAAAGGTGAACAGTCATCCTGTACTCAACAGATGCATGTGTACTATCACCGTTTTCCCACCAGAGGAAACGGAGAAAGTCACGATGCTCTTTGTTGACTTTAAACTGATGGAACATCTGTTCCAC
>JARFOD010095006.1:6519-17255 GCA_031763545.1 Mopalia muscosa | reverse complement strand
TGAACTAGAATCTGTTCAAACTAAGAAAGTGTTATTCCAAAATAACGAAAATACTGTTAAACTTCACTTTCTAAAAGGCACAAAAATTATTCAATGAAACAATTATATTTAAACCTTTCATTGGGCTGCGTTGTCAGCTTGTCTCGGTATGTATCAAACTACAATACTCCCCCTTCCCGCCACCTTCCACATCCGTCATAATTAATATATAGTAAGGTGCCTGTACTATAAAATATATATTATTTCCACTACACCGCGCCTTATCTCTTGCTTAGACTCGTATGGGTCAAGCAAAAGACATATACGTCTTTGTTCAGTGACGGAGGAACACTCATCTTAGATGGATGGATGATGGATGGATGGATGTATTAATAAACAAATGAATTTATGAAAGAACAAACGATGGATGGATGGATGGATCAATGATCGAATTAATGAACGAACGAACGAACAGACGAGTGTTATATGTGGAAATCTGATGATATGAGTATATACACCAACTATCGAGCACGTGCTTAATCCACAGAAAAAAAAACCCCAGCCAAGTATTTTTTAGTTGCAACCAATTTCATCTTAAGATCGAAGAGGTTTTAAATCTGACTGGACATGCGTGATTGTGTGTGATATATTGATGTAATAGAATCCATTAACTGTCTCATCCTCGTGGCGTATATCATCCTTTCCTACGAAAAGCGCCAATAATCCAAAAAAAAAAAAACGAATGAACAAACGAACGAATGACTGAAGCAGCTCCATTTTCAAGATACTAACAAATTTACATTAAGGTGCCCTTCTAGCTTTGTTATCATTTATTCTAGGCAAAACATCACGTGACGTTACAGATAACACGTTGGCTGACTGCCTTACATGACAAGTAACTCGAGAAAGTATGAGAAAAGCCAATCGTGCACGTAACTCAATTTATTCTAGGCAAAGCATCACGTGAAGTTACAGATAACACATTGGCTGACTGCCTTACATGACAAGTAACACAAGAAAGTACCAGAAAAGCCAATCGTGCACGTAACTCAAATACGGCTACATTGGATAACATACTATTAGAGATACAGATCTCTGGATCTAGTAGTATACTGCTGGCTTTATTATAACTCATTCTAGGCAAAGCATCACGTGACGTTACAGATAACACGTGTATTGACTGCCTGTACATGGCAATTAAGACGAGAAAGTATGAGAAAAACTAATCGTGCACCTTTCTCGCAAAACACAACAACAAAAACTGTCTGTTTGAGTTGGAGACAGCTTTCATATTTATTGCATTTGGCAATGTATTTCAAGTGTTAATTATTGAGGTGTAAAGAAAAGTTGCTTTGACTCTATCGCAAAATATTGACTAAAATTGGTAAGTCTTTTGATGCTTTCAAATAATGCTCTCGGGTTATCAGCGAGCGTAACAATGCGTGTTGTGTGGGTATTTAATACACAGATACGAGTAGAGCACGGGGACCCAATTTAGATCAAATTTGAATTGATAAGGAGTAATATAAAGGCATTAAAACCCTTGTAAGTTACCATCTTCAGTTGGAGAGTGTCAACAGGTATATGGCCAGCTTGCCTATAGGTCTACCTGGCGGTACCCTTTGATCTCTCTCAGGTAATTTCATTGGGACTTCAAAGTGCACTAGTAATAGCGAAGGTGTGTTAAATTTTACCTGTGCCGCCCCGAGCCCTTTGATCTTTGCGCCTGAGCTCGTTAGCACTAGAACGGCTACCTTTTACCTATATATTACCTACTGTTTAGCTTGTTTACCCCGCTATTAAATTTTTACACGAGACAAGAAGCGCTATATACATATCAGATAGCGATTGTTTACTTTGAAATTGCTTCTCTATATGTGACCTTAAAGAACACATATTTGCTTAAAACTGGGGCAGAAAATTCAACAACCGGTTGTGGGATAATAAAGTATATCCTAATCGGTCACTGATAAACAATGCCGTTCTACGGGACTTTTTACACGAAGATCTACAAGGCGGCGAAGGGTAATAAACTATATATTTTTCTTGCCTTTCTAGGGGTGTTTTAATCCCTGTCCATTTTTAAATATTTCTTTTACCTATCAGCTAAAGCTGGAAATGTAGGTTACATTGTAGACTCTAACTGTAAATCGCAGCCTGACCTCAAATTAAACCTTACTTTCCCCAGTTGCTTTAGTTTATTTTCGCTAAAATCTCAATATTAAAGAGGTTTGCCAATTTTACCGTAAGCCTCTTACACAAAACAATGATTTGTGACTTAGTACGTATTTTGGAGTTAAATGTACGCTTGACTTTTCACGCACTTTCTCGCGTTACTTGTCATGTACAGGCAGTCAGCCAACGTAAAAAAAAAATTGTCATGTGATGTTTTCCTTGAATAAATGATAGTAAAGCCAATAGTGCACCTTAATGAGGAAATCGCCATCGACAGCATTGGTAATAAACAAACAGAGCAGGACAAATCCAGGACAACTACAGGGCACAACACCACGGCATCACAGACAGATCAGCTTGCTGTTCCCCGTTAGCTCTGAGAGCACCAGGTAAACAGAAAGCTCTCTCCACCGCCCCCCCCCCCCCTCCCACCCCCGCACACACAGTCAACAGAGTAAGGAACCATACCGCCAGAATGCTGTCTTGGCACCTGACCGCTCAGCCGATGATACTTCTACGCAAATACTCCTAATATTCGCTTCCTTAACAACACAAATGATCTCTCTGTATCATGTAATCCCGACTATCACTGGTACAGCCATGAATTATACTTTAAGCCCTTTTAGAATATATCCCTGGCTTAAAACCGAGTTAGGTGCACGATTGGTTTGTCTCGTACTTTCTCGAATGTACAGGCAGTCAGTCAATACGTTATTTTCGACGTCACGTGATTTTTGCCTAAATAAATGATAATAAAGCCAGTAGCGCACCTTAATGTTAATGCCAGATCTGCCGATGTCCTTTGTTTTGAAAATTGGGTCTTTTCCTACTCGATAGTTGATAGTTCATTGGTTGTAATACCTGGATATGTAATCTGCAGAGTTCTGTCGAAGGGAGATGATTATGCCTTTTTTACCATGATAGTTGATAGTTCCTACTTATTAGGTCTTTTTCATACACGATAGTTGATAGTTCCTACTTATTAGGTCTTTTTCATACTCGATAGTTGATAGTTCCTACTTATTAGGTATTTTTCATACACGACAGTTGAGAGTTCCTACTTATTAGGTCTTTTTCATACTCGATAGTTGATAGTTCCTACTTATTAGGTATTTTTCATACACGATAGTTGAGAGTTTCTAATTATTAGGTATTTTTCATACACGATAGTTGATAGTTCCTACTTATTTCGTCTTTTTCATACACAATAGTTGATATTTCTCTCTCTCTGATTTTTCCTACTTGGTAGCTCCTAGGTATTTGGTCTTTTTCCTACTCGATAATTGATAGCTCCTACTTATTTGTTCTTGTTCCTACTAGATAATTGATAGTTCCTACTTATTTGGTCTTTTTTTTACTCGACTGTTTGATAGTTCCTTCTCTTTGCTTTTTCCTACTTGATAGTTCCTACTTATTGGGTCTTTTCCGCACTCGATAATTGATAGCTCCTACTTATTCGGTCTTGTTCCTACCATATAATTCCTACTTGTTTCGTCTTTGTCATACTCGAAAGTTGATAGTTCCTACTTATCTGGACCGTTTCCTACTCGATAATTGATAGTTACTACTTATTGGGTATTGTTCCTACTCGATAGTTCCTACTTATCTGGACCTTTTCCTACTCGATAATTGATAGTTCCTACTTATTGGGTATTTTTGTTACTCTGTTGTTGATATTTCCGTCTCTTTGCTTTTTCCTACTTGATAGTTCCTACTTATTGGGAGCTTTTTCATACTCGTTTGTTGATAGTTCCTTCTTATTTGGTCTTTTTCATACTCGATAATTGATAGTTCCTTCGTATTGGGTCTTTTTCTAACTCTATTGTTGACAGTTCACACTGATTTGGTCTTTTTCCAAATCGATAGTTGATAGTTTCTAGTCGACAGTTGTGAATGTTGGAAAAGTTTTATTTGCAGCAGTGCACCTTAATGGTACATAAGGACAAAGCATTAACATGCGTTGTTACATAACTTCCCGTACCTATTTACCGAGGGAGACACTACATGCTGTGGGCTGGAGAAACACGTGGACTAAAAACGTGACGCATAGTTTATTATTACCTGTGAAATTTCAGAACATGTAGGTATAAATCAGGTCTATATGACTTTTGTTCAGAGATTTAGTTTTGATAAATATTCCGCAAATACTGGCTGACCCCTTGTCAAGGCAAAGCGGCTACTGTTCTCCGAAAAGTCGTCTTCGTGGTGTCATATAGACTTCCTGCCCTCAAACTATGAAGGGTCGCTTCTAGACAGTTTAATGACTGTTCAAACTCACCATTATTGTCCCGAACAAACACGCGATCCTTAAGGTAAACGCGGATCTATTGTCGCGATGAAACGCGAGCCAAAAACACCCTTGTTATCACCGCGGTTTTGGCACACCTTGACAAAAATTTAGGAAGAGAAACTTATGTTGTGATATTCGGTCGTTGCGGTCAGCATTATACCCCGTGTTTGCTGAACTACTTTCCATCGCACTTATCCTTTCCTCGAGGGTAAACAAATGCCTCTTAAACGGCGCATTAATTGGGCTTCTGATCCCCCCATCGAGTCACATCAATGGCGAGCAGTGGGCTTGTATCCACAGTGACATCTACCGGAATTTTTATCCAGTCCCCGGGTAAACAATTCGAGGCTCTACTAAACCGCACTATAACGCATGACTAACTTAAGTGCCCGCATCAAAAGTGAACACACGGAGCTATCTTCAGTTCAATCCATCGATCTTCTGAGAAGGACTTAATGCCCCTGGTGATATCATGACTTCCGTCGTTGGTTATAGATAGGAACAGGCTAATAGTATGCTGAAATTTTATACTTTTGTTATATTATCCTGCTATCGTTTTATCAAAGACATGTTATAATTGTTCTTTGTGTGTGCATTTTGCTATAACATTTATGTTTTCCTTTTTGTATTTTAAATATATTTTAATTTTTTTTGACGTGTTCATTTGTTTTGCGTGTTTTTAATTTTTTTAAAACTGTTTTTTATTTTAATTTATTTTTCTCTGTGTATTTTACTATACCGGGTAACATGCATTTTATTGTTTTTGGTTTTTTTCTTCTGTTTTTCATTGTTTTGCTTGTTTGTGTTATAACGTGTTTTTAAAACACAGTTTTTAGTTAAGATATTTTTTCATTGTATTATTTAAATTTAGTTTTTTTTCTCATAGACCATTTCATCTATTTCTTGTTTTTCTGCTTAGTTTGTAAACCGCATCTTTTTGTTTTTGTCTTTGGTCCATAAATGACTTACATTTGGACATTTGTTTTATTTCATATACCCCATTCCATTTACCTTTACAAACGCTCACTTTGTACATCACACTTTGATTTATGTTTGAAGCCCTCTGGGGAGAACAGCGGATCAGGATAGTTCATATTTTATATTACCCTCTTGAAATAAAGTTATCATTAATATTATAAAATTATACTATATTATTCGTCTGTCATTAAACATTAAAACACTAAATTCATGTTCATTGAACCAAATGTTAAAATGAACCAAATATATATCCTTCCGTGTAATAATGCGAGTAACTCAGAAATCGAGCGAGTCAAGCAATTTAAATTTAATATACTGTCCATATTTTCAACTTTAAAAAATTGCCATTGTCCCTAACAATTGCAAACAATGATTTGTGACTTAGTACGTCTAATGTCACATGATGTTTTGCCTAGAATGAATCTAGTGATAATAAAGCCAGTAGTACACCTTATTGTGTTCCAACTTGTCTCGTACAAGGCTTATCGTAACATATATATTCTTTCATAGCCTTGATCTCCGTCCAAACGCTTTTCTAAATTACCTAACGAAACAAAATGGTATAAACTCTCGTCGTACTCGATGTAATTGGTTCGATCTCGACATACCTTCCTTCACATGAAACCTCTCTTACCATCTGTTCAGATTTACCGGTCCTAAAGAATGCGCAGCATAGCATCTGTTTCTTTGTTTAAATTAAAAATTAAAACCCATCTTTTTAATGTATCCTTCAATGCTATAAATGCCGACTCAAGCCAAGCCACAATGTTATTTTATTTAAACAAATTTAATGTATATATATTATTCCATGCACGTGCACATTCTTTAAATTAACATATGTGTCTACCGAAAAGCTTACTTTATACATGTGAAGACATATATAAAATATATATATATAATATGTAATTTTATAACCAAATCCATATTAAACAGCTCTGTTGTTAATTGTATTATTACGATACAGAACAAGCTCAGGATCAGAATACCCTCTATTACAAATTTACGCAAATTATATTTTTGATGTATAAACTCATATAATATCATATTATATATAAAGTCTTGTGTCAGATTGACGAAAAAATTTCATAATACAAAATCGTGTAGGCCTAGCTATTTATAAAGAGTGTGTTAAATTTGAAATGAAATACAAATGAAAAAATACTAGTAAATTATATAGGCCTACTCCTTTCATGGACTGTTTCGTCTGATAACAAGGCACCAAAACAAATAATTGGCAAATAAACGTTGACTAAATATATATATTTTTAACGTAGAGAAATATAATTTGTTTTGCTCCACGGAATTCAACCTACGGTCTATGAGTAACGGGTTCAACACTTTAACCACCAGAGTTGCAAATACTTACCGCAGAACGCCATGAATTCTCTTCCGTGTATAAGCTGTCAATCTGTTGTAATATAGGCGTTTTATTGTAGAAAAAATAATTTTGCTGGCTTCTAAACATATATTGAATGAGTCCCCGGATCTATATATATTTTACAAAAGCAAGTCCTCTGGCATAGTGATTTCAATTCATAAAAACCTATGGACTATTACAATTTTAGATCCGAGAGAAAGATTCTAAACAGATCGTATTTTTGAGTTGTTATGGGAAACTTGAAGTCATCTTGAGTATACCCCTGTGTGGAGAGGCTGAATGCAACTTGTTACGGATAGCTAAAAAACTCCCTTTGTATAAGTGACCACTCTGACACAGGGATGTAAGATGATTAAAACGGAGGACATAAATTCCCTGAGAACGATTTCAAAGTCATCCTGAGTATATCCCTGTGGGGAGAGGCTGAACGCAACTTGTTGCGGATAGCACAATAACCCCCCCCCCCCCCCCCCCCCTTGTATAAGTAATCACACTGGCACAGGGGTGTTGATTCGTGCTAAACCAGTAATCATCTCATGCTCTACATAAACTCCCAAATAAATATTCTAAACAGATCTTATTTTCGAGTTGTTATGCGAAACTGAAAGTCATCTGGAGAGAGGATAATGACCATGTATATGTCATTGAAACCTATTAATCATCTCATATTCTAGATAAACTCCCAGATAATGCTTTTAATTAGATTTTCGTATGTGTTATGGGAAACTGAAAGACAAATGGAAAGACGACCATGTACATTGTATGGAAAGTATATATGGAATTTATGTAAAACATACTTTCATGAATAAGGAGACAGCCAGACATGGTACTAAGCATCTCCGCGAGCCAAAGTTAAGACAAAATAACCGTTATCGGGTAATTTGGGTTGACGAAATACACGTGACTGTTTTGCGGTAAAGCAAATTGCAGAAACACACGAGGCACGGAGATTAGTGGTGCATGTGCCAATAGAAATACAGCATATAAAACTAGGTCAGAATGCAAATAATCAGCGTTATATCGTATGGTCTCTTTATAGGAGTCTACATAAAAGGATGCCATGTGATTGCATGGTGCTAGGTGGAGCATATTGGAAGTTAAAGGCAATTCTGTCTTTCTCCGACCCTTTACCTGGTTCCCAATTCGAACCCAATGGATACAATTTAAGAGGGTTTTATTTCAATAATTTTCTCGTTCTAAAATATCTCTTTGGTGTTTAGCTAATGGTGGTGTGAGTTGTAGCCTAATGGAACTCATTATAATGTTGGCTTTATATTAAAGAAGTTTACCGTATTTGTTTTTTCCACACATTGATTTAAGTGACGAGGTATACAAGATTTTCTGAATCACAGAATCACAAGGTATCTGCCAAATAATAAACATATCTAGTTTGTTTGTTGTTCAACAAAGAATGCCCTATCTAGTATGTAAGTATGAAGGCTGCATCTCGCCTCCATACATTTTGAGGACCTTTGTGACAATATTACATGGAGTGGGCGTTTTCGTTTTGGAGCTGATTGTTTACTTTGGTCTAAATTATAACCGTTCCGTTGTCTGATGACTTGGATTTAACCCGACCAAGAAGTCGCCTAGTATATTCTCATTGATATAGTGCATTAAAAAGAAACAGAACGGACCTGTTAGAAGAGAACCAGTGCAACAATTCTTAGGAAACCAAGATATTGAGTAATTAATAATTACATTGAAGGTGTGTGGAGGATGGAAGGGTTTAGCATGAAGAAGTTGGCGGATATCCGTATAAGCTGATAGATTACCATAACATCCATATTCTCTGTATGTTTTATCTAAATTGAAGCACTTGTTCACTGTAACATTTAAGAAATCTACCACATCTAGGCTGATAGTAGGCTTAAGTTTAATGTCTCGGATATTTTAATTAGGATTTCTCACGAAGAGATCAGGGTCTTCTCTCCACTGCTGCGCTTCTTTATTACAACTAGTGAATGGATGATCCCTTTTCCTTGTGGGTGTTTGGTCGAGAGAAATAAAATCGACCAGTCAAACTGCTGCAAAATTCAGGAATGCCCTTATGTCGCCGTTACCCGACAAAAATTGAGATTTAACGTCATTATTCATATTATTACACCCATTTGTAGGACCAATGAGTGAAGGGAATCACTGTAAATGTCCCTTGACAAAAAACTATCACAAGTTATGAGATAAGGCAAGCACTCAACGCGAAGCCGAGGTGGTGCGATTCGATACGTTCCGGTACGATTTGGGGCGCTTGGATGCAATATGGTCACAATTGGACATTTGCAGGTTTCACGATCTGTCACGATCTGGTCTGCCGTTGAGATACCATCAAATACATTCCGATAGGATTGTCCCGATTGAGTCCACCAATGGATCTTGATGTGACACGCTCATCACGATTAAAATCTTTATTTTGGACGATCGGGTACATGCAGATAGGTTCGGAAACCATCTGATACGTTCACCACGAGCCGATGCGCCAGGCTGTTGCGATATGGTACGATTGTGGTCGCGAATTCTTTCACGATGAGGATTTGAGCTTTGAGCTACGATTGAACCCCAACGTATACAGGCAGACCGTCCGTGGATTCATGTTTTCTTTACGTTCTACATCCCGAGAGAGCGTAATGCTAATTTTGTTCAAGGTTGAGCCGATCACCACGAGCTGGAAGCACGATTAGATGCGATATGTCGCGAATATCTGTTACGATCTAATAGATCTGATGCGATGATGACGACTGACAAATAATCGTGTTGATCCTAGAAAAGGTTTGGACGGTTAAAAATGTCTACGATCAAAATGATTATTTGTCAGTTGTGATCATCGCATCAAATCTATTGGATTGTAACAAAGCGCGACATGTCGCATCTAATCGAATTTGAGGTCAGATTGCCATGACTGACCTCAAGGTCTGATAATACCTTATACGATCGCCACGATAAATCCACGATAAAGACGACGATTTCAATCAGTGCAGACACTGGCGCCGTTTTCAGCTAGTATCTGGGCCTACAGATGTACCGTGAGGGAGTGGGTGGGCCTGCAGAATACTCCCTCGGCTTCCTAGGTCGATCGTAAGAGGCGAGAAAAGAGGTTGCTTTCTGTTGCCCTGGTGTTCGCAGAGCTAAAGGGTAACGGGAAGCAGATTTGTGTGTGATCTTCTGTATTTTTGTCCGTCGTCATATAAGTGAAATACCCTCGAGTACGACGTTAAACACCAAGCAAACAAACAAACAAACAAACAGATGTACCGTCCACCATATTACAACAAGGAACAATGTGAAACGGACAGCAGGTATAAAGAACCATAAAGTCTTGTTTCTTACGTTATCATCCTAGTTTCTTAAAGGTACTTAAGCAAGCCCTATACGAAAACTGCGAAACGCGAATGACAAAAATAGTTTTTATGTTCAGCGGGTCCCGAATTAGAACAGAAGTACTCACTATATAAGGAAGGTCTATCTGGCACTCTAGCTTTTTATAGCATGTGGGTTTTGTCTTGGATTAGATCCAATTCTGTTCCATGAGATCAAATATCAGACTAAAATATTTTCCAATCACAAGAATGGACGTTCCCACTCCTAATAAGTGTTTTCGCCATATTTAATTGTCCCTTCTTTCCAGAAACGCCCTGCTTGCCTGTTCCGTTACAGCTGTGGATCATCATCAAAAAATCCCTTACGATAAGATATCTTATAATTAACAGGTTGTTGTTGCAGTAAGTCCAATTATCGCATGTTCTTTTACAGGTCTATTCATTCAACTTTGACCCCCAGATCTCTACAGCACCAGGAATTTGACGAATTCTTTGTTTAAGCTTATTATTATTGTTCAGGTTTTTTGTCCTCTGTTGATTTTGTTAGAAATCTCCCTGCTCGATATGAATGATTTGTTTGTACGACTAATTAATCGCTGCGGGGGGGGGGGGGGGGGGGGGG
>JARFOD010094995.1:0-17256 GCA_031763545.1 Mopalia muscosa | reverse complement strand
GCAGCTCGATACAGAGATGAGGTTTTGACAGCACACTGCCCATAATTGACCTCCGTAGAGAAGGTTTTCAGCACAACACTTGGCAGCACACAGCTCGTGCTACGGTTGAGTATCTAAATAAACAGATCGTAGTTTAGTGTTGCCCTGACCGTCAAAATCACGAGATTTAAACCCAATAGAACATTTGTGGGATGATTTGGATAGATGCGTGGGCAGTCGATATCCAACGCCGCAAAATCTGCAATAAATGCAGCAAGCTCTTGAGCAAGAATCGGGGAGAATTGCGCAAAATCGTATGCGTCGATTGATCATGTCTACGCCGAGACGGGTCCGTGCTGTGTTACAGGTTAATGGTGGGCACAACAGATATCGACCTTGTATTGACGTCATGTGGGCGCTATGGACTTTAATACGATAAATTTTGACATTTTTATGAACTTCAAAATCTGAACAAATAGTATGCTTAATTCCAAAGTAATTTGATACTTATTTCTGTATTTAAAATGATGTTGAAAATTCTTATTTGGATAAAAAAAAATCAATGTTGCGTTTTCTTTTTTGGAGAGTATATGTAGTTACAGATACACACATAATCGCCTATATATAGTACGGTAAAACGAAGAGCTTTATAAACTGTTGTTGCCCTTACAAGGGCAATGTTTTGGGGATGTCTATGTATAACTCCTGTAAACGTCCCGTCTTGCCTTCGTTTGTTGGGCATCCATTTGACTGGCACGCCGTCTTGTGAGTGAAATTACCTAATGTACGACACTAAATTATAATCAAACAAGCAAACAAACACTCTTAACAGAAAGGTGTATTAATAAATAAAACTGACACCATGTTGACCTACGATGCGAGAGGATCTTTCCTTTTGGCTTTTTCTGACATCTTTTGTCAGATTCTAAGTAGAGGAACTGGTTTATGTTCGAAAACTGTCCTACACTCAACAACATTACATGTATTGCATTATGAAGAGCAATGTCTTTAATACGCAGCCTCATTCAAATCATAGATAACATCAAAATACTTGAGCTTTTATATGCTGTGAAGCCTATACTTAGGATGTGACAACAACATTTTGAGATCATTTGAACATAACATTATTCCGGTTTAGATCTTTTTCGCGAAATAAGCTAATTCATTTGCATGATATCAACTGGAATCTGATATATAAACCATACAAGTTATATTTAATTTTTTCGATACAAGATTTCAAACTGGGACTTTTGAAATGCGTTTAAAGTTACATATATAGTTGCTCTGTCGGATATACAAACTTGTCAAAAATATAAATTCAAATAGGCCTACAATGTTAGATCTTTATTTCTCTCAAGATCAATCTTGATAAAATTGTCTATTCGGAAAACATATTTCAAGAGGCCCGACAGGAACTGAAGTTTACTCAAACATGGCAGATTTACTCGATCTGCTGATGCATTGTAATACGACATCGATTTGACGACCCGTCAGGAATGAAGAGTATAGTAGAACAGTCAGCGTTCGCTAACAGTTGAGGCAGTCAATACGTGAGCACATTTAAAACTACATCACATCTGCTTCTATGCTCACCGTAGGCCTATAGAGACAATCATTTATATCGATCGTCGAGGATTCTGTTATAGCGTACATACAGATAATAAAGACCCCATTATTCTGAAAACAATACACTGGGAAAGTGTTCAATAATAGTTATCAATCGCCCTAATACACCAAACAATTAACCTCTAAATTGTTTACGAGATTTGATTCGGACATTGGTCAGGTGCACAGAAGGCCCACGTGTTATTGTTCACAAAGAGTCGCATGCTATAACTTGTTTATGAGATTCTTTTAAATAAGTGAAATGAGCCGTTTCTGGAAGGTCCCCAAGGGCATATCATTGTTGGTAATTTTTCTGAACCACAGATTTATTTTGGTCTGTACTTATGTAAGCATTTTTAGTGATTTCAGTCCGAGCCTATACGGTCATAGTGCTGCTGACGTCGAGGGTTTTGGCCAGGTGTCAAAATGAGGATATAGGTGTTTACAACAGCATTAGCAATTTCGTTCCTGAGTTATGAGTTGAATTTCTGCTTATTGTTGACTTTTTTCCAGATGAATTTCAAACGTTCATGGTTGCAAAAAGCCGTCACACATAAAAAATATAGTTATACGAGGCCTACGACATTTTTCACCGTCATTATATGCCAATATAGCGTTAAAAGTAGTCAAAATAAAAGAAAAGAAACAAAATAAATCTGATGTATGAAGGAAGATTTGTGTTTTCATTTCATTTACAACATGGCTTCTGCAAAATTAATTAAGACATATTTCCAATATGACGAACTATAAACGACCAGATTTGTTGTGTTTGCAATAAAATTCTTTTTCTTAAGTTTCGAAATTGGCACTGATGTTGTGTGTACATTCTGAAGCGGCCGCTATTGGACACGGTTTCGCAGGTTTCTGGCACTTTTTGTCAATCAACAAAACTGAGTAAAGCCAAGGAGGCGATTTCATCGATTGGAACGGTGAAAAGTTTGAACTAGATTACTTTACGATTGTCCCCCTTAGATTTCTTTTCTTGGTAAGGACTGTCATTTTCGCGGTACCAGAAGACGATGGTATATTATCACCAGGCCCCAATCAATCATTAACTACCCCAGTTAGTCTCGTAATTCTCGAGTTTATGTTGAAAATACTGAGACACTATCGATAGATCCCGATTTACTGAATAAGTGCTACAAACAATCTATCTATTAATATGAGATCTTCGAATATAGGCTAACAATTATTTTAAACTATTGAAATTAGATCGACCAGCAAGGAGTTGTATATCATTATAAGAAACACTTTTAAAGTGTGTCTGGCGTTATTCTTGCACATTATTTACTTGCTAACTAGCACATTTGTACTGAGTTTTTGTTTTTTTTAGCCACGGTAAAATTGGGGGGGGGGAGGGTTAAGGCAGGTTTGTACGCTGATCCACTGTATGGTAACTGTAAGCTATAGGTATGTGACGAAATATATGTTAAAACTTTAAATGGTTTTAAATGCATAACAAACTTTTTTGTGAACCCAACAAACAATAAGCTGGAGAATGTCCACATCGAGTTTCATCTGTGTATTAGGCTTTGAACACGATATTTGTAGTATAACGTAAAACCGATAAGCCATCATTTGAAAGGACATAAGAGCTAGCTGATGATACGACCTGCTGGTTAATATATTAATCTTTTTACACAGGCTGTCTGTAAGTGGATATTCCACCTGCTGTACAGCTGTTCTTCAATGACGAAAACATTAAATTTGATACAATATTTGACATGTAATGGGCATGTAACAAGAATTACGAAGAAGCCAATATGTATACTAATGTTCAATACGACGTCTTGGTTTGTGTGCAGTGCTTAAGGCCACTAGCGGGGTTGGGCAATTTCATAGGTTCGCAAATATAAAGTAAATATTTTATTCCTAAACATATTAAAACCTAGACTTTGCTGAAGCACCAATTTGTCTAGGTCGGGCACATCTTAACCCGACCTAGCTCATTCCCCGTTATCGGTATCATTGTTCAGACCTGCGGTTCATTAATGCTAAAAGTATGTGTCTAGGGAAAATGCACGTTAAGTATTCAGTTGATGGAGACCCCAGGAATTATAATATACAACATTCAGTTCCTGCCTGCGTTTGACCAAATATCTTACACAGAATATGCATGTTAATGGTATTCCCAAATGGGTTTTAAATCACTTGGCGACGTCACTCGATAATCACAGCAGACTCGTAATGAAAGTCAGATGTTTGAATCCCAATTTCTCCACATATACAACGAACATTTTAATGAAACAAATTGCAAATCGTTCAGTGAGTATTGGACTATTTTTTATACGTTTTGTAGGTATCAACCGTTTAGGAATACCTTTAAGTCCTCCATTGAGGGAGACACCGTATCATAACTCGTTTTATGTACAACCACACCCATGCTTTCTAAAATCAGGTTTCAGTCCCGTCCATGCGATTGGTTAAATCTTCTATGTCAAAGTAAACAAATGAACAATGACGGTGGGCAGCGGTTTTGAGATCTGATTTTTATGAGATTCATTTGCATATGGAAACATAAACATGGAAATGAAGCAAAATATCTGACGGAATAGTTCATAGTGTACTTATTTAACGTAGGGAGTTTAATTCCGTCATATAAATGAAATACACTTGAGTCAAATGGCATTCAGTCCACCAGCCAATCGTTTTCAGGACTCATTAAAGTTTCATTCTCCTAACACTTCAGGTAAAAAGGAAAGAAAGGCGCCATCTTTGAATAAAGGTGTAAAACGAAAGTATAAGGATATCACATGGATGAAGTAATATTTCATATCGGGGTTTCACTGTATTCCTGTTTTACGAAGATATTCTATGCATGTCTCATTCTAGGCTTTTGTCTCACTTTTGCCCGTTTTTACAAGAAACTGAATTTCTAAAGCCTATATACGATTGCTCCATTACTATTTTCAATAGATAGGCCATTTATGTATGCTTTCTTGATTGCTACAATACTACCCCAATATCGCCACTCCTTGAATCTGTGATAACACATGTTATCCCTGTTCGTGTCAGCTAGGGATTTCAATGACGAAAACGTTAACATATAAAAATCTCACTTTTGAGCAGAACATTTTAACTATAGAACTGAACTACTTTTTAACAACAATACCCAACTTATCAGTGCCAGACGATTGTGATAAAACTGTACAAAGCTCGATTATCAGAGCCGGTTAACACACTCGCGTGTCAGACTCTAGTTTATTTTTATTCCACTTACTCTGGTTGATGTGACAACCAGGTCATTTTATATTAAATATGTTCTCTGCCAGATTTCTCTTAAAGAGTGTGCGCCACAGGTCCATTCCTGGGTTCGCGTGTGTTATTTACAAGGCTCGTATGATGCTTCATATGCCAGTAGGTCAGGGTGTCTTGTTTTTATACATCTTTATCTGCTTTCTAGGTAACATGATAGTTGTTTATTTTCTTAGTATTTGCCAATACTTCTCAAAATAATCAATAGATTTAGTATTACTGATATTAACTTGTTGATTTAAAATTCTCTGAACATTTTAACAATTACAGACTTGATTATCAATAACTTGTTTAAGACGCATGTATAAGTTGTTTATAACATTCAACATAAGACTTGTATGGATGACATTAAACAATAGTTGTCATCCATACAAGTCTTATGGTGATTGAAGATCAATGTCACATTTTATTTACGCATTAATGCTTGTAATTATATTCGTCCAGTCCTACTGATGTAATCCCAATCACACCCACGGTAACTTTACCTAAAAACAATGTCAGACGACTTAAAACTAAATCATAGTTACTGACATTTTCATCTTACATATGCAGCGGAATCTCAGGGAAAGGAAATCAAATAATATAACTGGAATTCTCGCTATGATACTAGTCCGTGTAATGAACGTTAATATCCATGTTCGCGTATAAGGCATACAAATCAGACTATAGAGAGAGAGATTGAGATGAAATTTATACGTACTGGACATTCATTAAATACACCTGTTAATAAACTGTATTGGTAATCTTGACATAATAAGTTTTTTTCACATGGTTTTACCCAGTACAGGGTCATGTCAGCAGACATTTCTAAAACATATATCTCATTATTTGTTTACATTTTGCCTAAGTCAATGTAAACACCATAATAGGTCTGTTTATAGTAACATAATGATCCATGTTTAAACAAATATCGAACCATTACGAAAGAAGCCTATGCCTATGTATTAAAAAAAAATGTTTGTTAGTTTTGTATATAGCATTTAATCATGTTGTAACACTGATGTAAATGCCTGTAAACTATAAACGGTAATTTCTGCGGTTTATTTTATGACTACAAAAACAGGAAATGACATCCTTCCTACAGTGTAGAAGAGCATTAACATCAGCGTTAACAACGTCATTTTGCTTTATGTAACATGGACTTAATTGTTTTTTATTTTGTCAGCAAACCTTGAAAAATGACTTATGTTTATGGGAGGATAATTTAGAAAATAAATTCAGCTTGAGCTTTATGAAAATCTATTGTTATAAGTGCCAATAGTCAATTCGTTATTAAACTATACTCACATATTTTGGCCTGTTCCTGTCATAACCTTTCTTTGCCTATACTATTCACTAATATTCATTACATTTTCACAATATAATCGACATGAAAACAGTGTGACTTTTATTTATTGACGAAACTGGTATTTGTAAATATTTCTTGAATATCAGTCACCGTAATGGAGACAGGAACAAAAAAATAAGCCATACTATTTTGAGCTCTATTAGTTTGTGTTATGAAGGGTTGTTTTAACATGTCAGAGAAAATACAGTGAGCTGTTAGCTGCCATTCACCACTAATTACGCTCATTTCGCAAGGAGAATAAAACCTAGATTTATTTAGTATTTACCTTTGTCTCCTTACATCAATATCTAAAGAGAAAACTTGCTTTAAATCTTCTTATAGATATCGTTAGAGACTGGTCCTTATATATTATTCCTAACCCATTAAAACATGACCACTCCGAAATGTGTTGTATTTTGCAACTGATTTCGGTGTCGATTAATATCTTTTCCATAATGTAACAAACCACATGAACTAAAAGTCTGAACAAGATATTTATAGTGAAACGTAAATCCGATAAGCAAGTATTTGTACAGGGGTGCGAGAGCCAGGTGATTACAGGTCCTGCTGGTTGATATATGAACTTTGTTATACAGACTGTCTGTAAGTGGATATTCCCCTTGGTGCACAGTTGTTCTTCAATGTTGAAAGACATTAATATCGATATTATATTTGGCGTAAGAGAGCCAAAAGGTCGTGGTGTCCTATTGTTTGGTTACAACTAATTGTTTTTCCCTGCTCAATACTATTATAACCTCAATCGCTGCATTGTTTATTTTCATCAGCATTGGTCCCGTAATCTGTAATGTCACCCGTTTGTTGTATACATAACATATACATGTAGAGTAAACAGACAAGGTGATGGTTCTGTAAGGTCAAGTGAAATGTATATTAAAAACCACAGGTACCATCACTTATATAATGATAAACTGGGATATAATAACTTTCTACGTGCAAGGATGCAATATATATGCTAATACCCAATTATATTTCGTAATGCTGTCTGTGTAGCGCATATGTGAGCTTATATCAGGAATTGAATTTCTCGTGTATTTTGCACTAATAATATAAAGCAAAGTTATGAAAGAAGGCACCTTAATTTGTGTCTGTTATTGCAACCGCCATTGTACGTTTTCGCCCCAGTGTTTCAATCCAAGCACTCGGAATCATAAATTGTACCAGAAAGCAATACAACTGTTTTGTCGTCTTTTTTACTATAGTGTGGGTATTTCTTGATGGCGTTCAAAAAGGTCAAATAAATGAAACTGTGTGACAATCTGCACCAATCAATGGCTCATTAAATCTCTTTCACATGTTGGCAATCTGCCAACAGCGGTTAGTTGCGTTAAATCGTCATGGATAACTCTCTCGTTTTCATCTGGGATTCAATGTATGCTGTAGATATGCAATACAGGGTGCCGTGAACAAATATAGACAAGCCATTACAATATAGAATTAGTCACATAGACTATTTTTAAAAGACTAGATCATTATAGGACACAATGGGAATGTTATAAAAAAATTCTCCCGGTGGGCAATATGTATGCTAATGGCCAAGATTTTGTTTTTTCTGTGTAGTGCTTCAGACCACTGGATTGGTCGGAGAGATATATGTTCTCAGATATGAATTAGCAATTTGTTTCTCAGTAAATTCAAACAAATACAAAACTGATGTTTACATTTGTGTAAGTCGGTCTCCTCTTCGGCCTTTAGTCCAAAGACAGTATCGACATGTTTTTATGTAAGGTTGACTAGTTTACGCCCCAGTGTGTTTTGCCCACACTAATAAATTTGTTCTGGGTTACTAATGCAATTATTCTGGAATGAGGCATTTCTGACTTCGTAAACGATCAAACAGTTATATCCAAAATGGACAATATTTCGTTTTAAATTTTAGTTCTTCTATAGACTATGTACGACATTAAATTGAGCTGTATGAGTTTGTGGTATAAATTTCTCTTTAACATGTCAAAAACACCACACCGAGCTCCTAACTGACATTCATCACCAATTACATTTATTTTGTAATGGTAATAAAATCTTTAACTTTTTAGTACATCTCGTTATAATCTTACATTGGCATTTAACCTATTTACTTCCTCTTGATATCCTTATAGAGATTGCTTGTGACTGCTTTTATAATATTCCCAACCCGTTAAATCCATCGCCACTTAGAAAGTGTTGTACCGAAATCATATTACTTTTACTGACATATGAGTGAGCTACATTTACAGTTCTACATTTAATACATTGTTGCAGACAGTTTTTTTTAAACACCCTGATGTCTGTGTCGATTTATTTGTGAAACCATTATATAAAATAACAAACAACAGAAATGCAAACTCCGTGGTGTTAAACGCACGAGAGCTTATTAGTTTGTGCCTAACTTTAACAAATAAGTTTGGGAACGTTCACATTAAGTTTAGCATGAGCAATGTTCAACTGCTGAAAAAGATATTTGTAGTCAAACGTAAACTCAATAAATGTATTAATAAGGACGTAAGATCTATACGAAGCGGATTACGTGACCTGCTGGTTGAGATATTAACTTTGTTACACAGGCTGTCTGAAAGCGGATATTCCCCGGGAAGCACGATAGTTCTTCAAAGGCATTATCCATTAATATTGATACTACATCTGACGCGAGAAAAAGCTTATGCTATTATTATTGTTTGGTTACAACTGGAAACACAAGTTAGTTGTTCTTCAGTATATATAACCATTACTTTATTTCCCATGTGGATTTTTTTGTCTATCCAATCTAGGAAAGTCTTATATAAATGTAAATTTCAACATTCAGAAAATATTTGTAAAAAATCAAGGGCGAATTTCTTTAAAATGAGGCAGTGTTGACTAGATCGCATTGTGCAAATTTGAAGTTTCTAACATAGTATAGAGTCTGCTAGAAATAGGCAATTCATTTTTTGAGACTTGAATGTACGATCATAGAAAAACTAAATTATAGAATCCACATTAACCGTTTGTAATTGAAATTTCGAATTCAATTTTCACCGAGATATAGTTTGAATACCTAACTAAATCTAAGCGACAACAAAATGGCTAATTTTTAGCTCAAGGTGCCCAGCAAGACCCTAAATCGTCATGGGTTATCATCTGGGATCCAGGATATGCTGTAGATATGCAATATAGTATGCCGCGGACAAATGGACAGGCCATTGCAATGTAGAGTTAGTCAAACAGACATGAGTTCAAATCAATAGAAAGTCCAGCTCATTAAATTGTTTGTTTGATTGGTGTTTAACGTCGTACTCAAGGATGTTTCACTTATATGACGACGGATGGTCCACTTCGCACTGTACACAGCCTTCAGCTCGATAGAAGGCACACTGGGAATGTAATAAGATTCTCCATGCTGGCAATATGTATGCTAATGTCCAAAGTTATGTCTCTTTTTTGTGCAGTGGCGTGGTTGGCAAGATATATGCTCTTAAATATAACCTACGCGTTATGTTCCTGAATAAACCAAAGAAGGACTTAACTAATGTTCCTTTTTGTCTAAGTCAGACTTATGTATCCTACACATAGTTCACTCCCCATTTCTGATCGCTTTGCTAAAATAGGTGTGTACAGAAAATGCTCGGTAAGTAATCAATTGGAGGAGACCTTTGACTACAAATGTTTTTATGTACAATCGCATCCAGGCTATATGATCTTCAGGTTTTAGTTTCGTCCATGGGATTGGTTAAAAACTTTATGTCAAAATCCGCACAGCGCCCCAGCAAAATCTAAGCCGCCTTTGTTGCGATCTTTGTGGAATGAGACTCGAGTAATTTGGCAATATAGTTATTGATATCACAGAACAGTTGTGGAGATCTCTACTTGAATTGAATCCCTAAATATCCAGGGGCTTTGAAGTTTTAGTCTGGTATCTTAATCCGCTTCATCCACGTGAAGAGTAACTGTACTTTACAAAGTAAGCTTTCTTTTAAATCTAGAAAGCTTTTGGGATATCCCAACAAAGGTCTTAATTCTGACTATCGGGGAGTAAAGAAATTGGCATTGGCTATCCACTCTTATTCCCTAATCATGCGTTACATAGCAGCGGGCCGTAGAGAATGTACTGTAAATAAAGCCATAACACAACAATTTTACAACTTATAATGTGAATAATTTATCTCGCCAGGACAATATTATCTTGTTATGACACGGTGAACGTGTACCTTATGTGGAAGACCTGCACTATTTTACAGCTGTGTGGTTTAAGGGGTTACTGCATATCATTATTCTCTTCACACACTAGTATTTTCTTCATGCATAAATATGACCGTTTAAAGGTAAACATTAGCAAATCAATGTCGGTTATTACTAGATACTAGACGTCTTCAAAAAGTACAATTTTTTAAAGCCAATCTGTGTCTACGAAAAGGAGCTCTTGCTTGATGTTTAGTTTCATTGCGTGGATAAGGTTTTTAATTCCAGAAATTATATAATCTTAAATAATGAGTGTGATATCATATAATAACGGATCAGATGTATGTCAAAATTGGTCGATTATATCTTAAACGTTTGCGCGAAATATCAGCTCACATAGATAATCGCAAAACTGAAAATGTTGTGGGATCTTGATTTAAGGAATATTTTGTCCACACCAGTGACTTTTATTCCTTTGCACTGTGTCACGTGTTTGCCTGGTTTCACAATCGCGCTTATATAGCATGTTAAGTACCTCAAATACTGCCAATATCATGTAGAGACCTCTATACCTATCACTGGTTAATATCCTGCAAAACATTATCACAACAATTTGTTCCTATTAGGTAAAGAGGCACACTGTTCTGTAATTATCATTGGGAATCTGTATCGAATAAAACTCAATATTATATATGTTAAGCGATATGGCGTGAATTCACCGCCACTGAATTGAATTACCATCTTCTCTCCATGGAGATTATACAAAGTATCCACACTTACAACGTTAGTTGGCTTAACTGGTGGTGACAGAATGTCTAGTCGGCTACCCCTGCATATAATTTAACTGTGTTCTCCCCTATAGAATTATATGTTGTATAGACCATTAAGGAATTTACATCTCTGTATGTTCCTTCCTAAATATTCACTAGGGACAACATCAAATTCACAGCTAGCATAAGGCAAAATAATTGGGCGTCAATTTTACAGATATCTTCCATGTTTATTACCCAACGGTAGTAAAGTTTATGGTATCCATCGTACGTGGCTATGATTTATAACCCTCCCAAATGTATACCCAGGATTAATGATCTCAATGAATAGCCAACTAATCATCTCCAAAACAGTGTTTTAAAATCCCACTGGTAATATAAATGTACTAAAACAGTTATCAAGTTTTATATTGAATGTCTGTTAAGAATGCAGGACCTTTGCACTTTAATGTCAACTTCAAGGTCAAATATTGTATTACCAAAGTGCAAAGTGCGCCACCAGCCGTAATAGTTTTGGGACTTGAAAGCGAAGAGGTAATGGTGGTCGAGTTATAATTCTCATTAAATCAAGTCCAGAATAAAACATTTTACGTCAAACCATATACTCATCACATTTAATTGTAGCATTGAGAATGAAATCTGTGACACAGTAGACTGCTTTATTTGCGGTGAATTTTTGTACACGGTGTTTCTTGTCTGGTACGTACATGGGTGAGAGTCCTGTTTAGACCAGAAGCTATACGAGCTAATTATTTGTACAACGTTTCGTCACAGATTATACTGTATTAAAGCAAAGAAATGGACGATCATCTCTGGCACGACAACGTCTGGTTTCTCACGCCAAAAGACAATGTTAGGTCTTGTTATTAATTACCTGTAGATTTACAATTGCAATTATTTAAACAAATGATACAGCCTATATTGTTATACAATTTGTGGGGTTTCGAATATCTAGAAGTTATAGAAAAGATTTACCTCCGAGTTTGTAAAAATGATTTAGGAGTTAAAGCCAGTAGACTTCTCCCACGTCTATTGTATATGGTGAACTAGGGGTACTGTTTATGTATATCAACATTTTGGTAAGAATGTTGAATTTTTGGATTAAGCCACTCTGCTACGTCTGGTATTTTGTATAAGTTAATTTACTCCTGTCAAACTAATATTTAATTCAGGTGGTTAAATAGATAAACAAAATATTGAGTACTTGACTGGCAGGAATTACGTGTGGGAATCGCAACATGTGAACAATACTGCTGCTCTCATAAGTCTGGTAAAGAGCATTAAAACGAAACTGGGAACTACAATTGGAGGTGTATAGCAAAATATAGGGATTTTTAAAATCTGAATGTGATGTTAAAGATAACTTAGCCATTTTAGACGAAAAATTAACCAAGTTTCGGACATCAAACCACAGACTCCCTGTAGAAATGGGCAGGTGGTATAATATTCCAAAAATTCGACGATATTACAAATTACGTTTGCATGTTCTAAGTTAAGAAACTATAGAGTTTCATATTTACCTAAGTTTTACTATATCAGACCTAGTGTTAAGAAATCAAGACAACTCTTTTCAACAAACCACAAACTATGTTTAAAAAACTTAACAAAGATTATTGGTATAGTATTCAATTTGGGTGCCTCAGATAAGGTAAATGTACTGTACATGTATTGTCAAAGAACACAAGGAACAACAAGGACAAATAATTTTGACCTGCCAAATTATCAGGTATTGGGCATCCCTCCAAGTCAAATAAATCAATTCCAATAAAGTGAGCAGACCCTGGGATGCAGACATCTGCCCAACCATCAATAAACGTATTTGAAGTGAATAGTCTGTAGATGGTGGGATTCAGACAGCTACGGACTCATAAATGGATCAGCAAATTCGATCCCAACAACAATTGGATCTTCAAATAAATCCCAACAACAATCATCAAATCGATCCTACAAATATAAAATTGGAGAAATCAATTTGAGCTCCATGCACTGTCAATAGTGCCAATGCAAAATCGCCAATTAGGGTTTCCTCGCCACCATTAGGATTTATCATATTAAATAAGAAGCGGGAAATTGTGATAATTTTTTTGAGGTAAGCTAAAAATAGTATCAGAACGTTTGCATTACTCAAAACGTTTCTTTGATGCTATAGCAAGAAATCAAATATATATTAATTTTGAAAAATTTAGACATCCGTGAAATTGCTTGTATATTATTTTGAAATTGTATCATTTAAGGCGGTTTGTCAAGGGCATCAGTATTCATAGAGAAGTCAAGATTGTGAGTTTATTAGGAGAGAACTTACATCCAATTGACAACGCTATTCTTAGGTCTGCAGATCGATAACATTGTTATTGATCCATAACAACAAACCCGTGTAAAATAAGGTATATATTTTTTAAATTCGTGCCTTTTGTTATTAAAAAATGTCAAAGGTCGTATCTAGAGTGCTGTCTGCCTCTAAAACGATTACCACACAAGCGAGACTTGGTGAAATTTCTGAATTTTATTACCACAGAAAACAACACATTGGTGAAAGACAACATGTACCACGATGATGGTCTATGTTTCCTAAACTGAACACTGGGTCAGATATTACCACAGGCTTAATATTTGTTCCCATACACTTTTGTGGCGATTACTGGAATTAGAATACACATACTTACAAGCATGATATTCCATTTGCTCTAGCACAAAATGTGAACTGTTTTGATATAGCTGGAAAGAGATTTTTCTCCAGTGCTCAGACAAGACAGCCTTGATAATCTTCAAACAAACTAGAGGGCAACTGTCATTAGGTATAGGTGAAATATAAGAAAAAATCTTCGTGTGTTAAACTCCGATATGAAGTGAAGCTGGATATATTTGGGAGAATATACTGCTATATGCACAGTTTCATCCAATTTGGAACTGTTAAAGATTGCATTACTCTCCCTTAAATGGACTGATATGGTCTAAGTAAAGCTGTGTTATTGCAACCAATATGTCTATTTCAACAACTCATCTTACATACCATAACCCAGTCTAAGTTATTGGTATGATTAAGCGGCACGTGGTTTCTTTGTTTGATTGATTGGGGTTTAACGTTGTATCCAGGTTTATTTAAGTTATATGACTACGGCGTGTCCCACATTTTCATAATCAATTCCGTTGCCCTGGTGTTTTCCAGAGCTAAAGGGTATAAACGGGAAGCAGATTTGCTTGTGATGTTCTTTATTTGTGTCCGTCGTCATATAAGTGAAATATATCATATATCATGTAAAAGCTCTACTATCAAGAATGTTCTGACATCAGAGGACTGCTTTGCAAAGATAAAATTACCTCCCTTGCCAACTTCCCGAGACTCCCATTGTCTTTTGTGGCTTGAAGAGACAAAGGTATCAAGGCCCCTAAGCACTGACACGCTAACATATAAATAAAATCGCCTTTTGAACTTTACTTATGTTACACTGTTATTTTTCACCATGATGACACTTAACAGTTTTTTCCTTATTTATTCCACAGATCACAATGTTGTTTGTATTGAACCAACTCATCTTGTTAATATAACAGATAGACACAAGGACATTTGTAAGGTAAGCTTATTATATTATTAAAACCAATATTGAGGGCCCTCTTGCTAATGGCAGTATAATGAAACTATATTTACATGTACAGGCCTGTGTTGTAATCTTTTCTGGTAGAACCTTAAAATTAGTCCTCTAAAATTTTGTGAGATAACCTACACTGTAACCTTTGCATTTTCCCCTGGATTGCTGATTATTTAAATACATAAATGTTCCTTTATGAAAATTAAAGCAATATTGCTTTAAAATACAATTTTCGTTGATATTCGCATGACAAAATCAGTGGCAAAACGCAAATTTACACAGGGTTTCAAACAATTTGGGAAACCTGTAAATAGGTCCTCCTAAATTAAGTTTGCATAACCATTGGGAAACCCTGTTCTGTTTGTTTCCCCAACAGCACAGGCCTGCATGTATGCTGTCAGCTGTGGAGGCCATTTATTTTATGACATCATGATTGTGTTGCCGTTCACTCCTTGGAAGTACAGCAGGTGGTTGGAGGGAGCTTCATGTTGGCCTGGTGCTCTCAGAGCAAAAGGGGAGCAGAAAGCCGATCTGTCTGTATTGCGTCCTGTTGTTTTCATCCTGTATTTGGCCTGTCTTGTATTTATTTGTTGCCAGTGGTGTGGAGGGGGGCTCCCTTCACCCATTGGGCTAGCACATCGTGATATAAGTGAAGTACCCTTGAGTACTATGTTAAACCCCAATCAAACAAACCTTGGAAGTACACCACCCTTATATATGTGAAATATCCTGAAGTACGCCATTATGCACCAACCAAGGATGGTCTGGTAGAAGTGGATACATGTCATATGACAAAAGGTTAATTCTCACTGGGTGATTAGAACCCTCTGGCTGAGGGCAATTTGTTTGTAGAGTAGCAATGCTGTCTGGAGAAAGATTTACCTTCAAAAAATATCATAACACTTCCTATTTTATGGGGCCATGGCTTAGTGCTAGCGAATGCTATGAGGTATCCTACTTCAATTTACCCATAAGCATGGCGTAAAACAT
The DNA here is from genome assembly GCA_031763545.1 of Mopalia muscosa. Classification (NCBI taxonomy): domain Eukaryota; kingdom Metazoa; phylum Mollusca; class Polyplacophora; order Chitonida; family Mopaliidae; genus Mopalia; species Mopalia muscosa. The sequence continues at coordinate 1,591 of JARFOD010094995.1, read as the reverse complement.
CAATCAACCAATCAGTCATTATATGAGACTTTACATTAAGCGACAGCGCACCTACATGCACATCATTATAGACACTTTTTCATTGGGAATACTCTGATGAAAAATAATGGCAAATTGAGTTTTTCTTAAATTTGATATTCAGTTTTGTTAGAAAAAATTGAGTTTAGGTTTATTTTGCCAACTGGCGAGCTATAAAATTCTGAATTTACAGTGGTTTACCTGCAGATTTCCACACTTCATCCAGGGTCATATCCACCAACATGTTGGTTTTATTTAATTGATGATGAAAAGTAAGTAAAATTGAGTATTGATGCATTTTGTGTGCCGAGATGCGCTAAAAATAGTGAGTTTTACCCAATATCCAATTGAGTTCGATGAAAAATTTTTGTCTATAAAAACCCCTGTACATGTATTGAAAAAAGCCAACTAGTGTATTTTGAATGCCTGGAAATATAAGAGAACTCATAACTACGGTTTAATAAAGTACTTAATGGATGTTACAGGTTTATCAGGATTTTATACGTCAATCTCCTCTACCAGCTTGTCAGATATGGCAAGATGGCGGCAATTGGAAAGATATTACTTTGAGAACAAATAGAATTGGAGACACCATGGCTTTAATCAGATTTCACCCACAACAGCTGTCTCAGGTCAGTGTTTATTTTTACATTTACATGCTAATTTTTTTCCCCTACTCTTTTAGCCAGGTGGTACGATGGCCTCATTCAAGACTACCTGTATTAATGAAAGTTGATGTAACATGTAGTTATGTGCAGTAGCCTCCATGCATGGTGGGGTGGGCTAGAGTGTACTCTCTAGTGAGTGTATGCTTCTGGTCCACTTATCCCCCTCACCTCCGGGTTCGTGGGTTTGATTCCGGTGGACCATATGTGGGTTGGTATGCCAGCAAACAGCCGAAAGTTGTGGGTTTTCTGGGTTAATTTACTACCCAGCTTTCATCCCACAATAATGCTGACCAATGATCTGTACTTGGGACTTAATTCTGATGATCCAACATTGGATGACTAAATAAATTAATAAATAAAATAATTAAAATAAAAAAATAAAAAATAATAAAATCAATAGTTAGAGATTACATGACATCCCCCATAGTTAGTGGTATTGCATTCCTATAAATATTTGTTTGTTTGTTTGATTGGGGTTTAACGTCATACTCAAATGAATTTTTTCACTCATATGACAGCCAGTTGTGCATTTCTCATCTTAGAGCCATTAAAGATACTATAACCCCCCTACAGAGTGTTTTTACGTCTCTGTAGGTATAAAAACAGCTGAGGAGTAGGCATTTTCTCAAGTACGGTACACTGAAAAATGAAGCAGAGAAAATGGGTAAAATGTATTTCTGATCTATTTTACGACAGTTTTACCTCTTTCATGCCCAATTCTTTGAAGTAATTCAATCTAGTTTTTTCACAATTTGTTTATAATATCAAATTGATTCATTTTTTGTAAGTTTCGCAAATAATTATGCATAGATATTGTGAAATATACCAGTTTTTCTATCAAATTGACAATAGCTGACCATGTCAAATGCTAGTTGAATTCCATTCAAGCTGTGATCAATCTCTGA
>JARFOD010094985.1:0-17259 GCA_031763545.1 Mopalia muscosa | reverse complement strand
AAACCGTTCCTCAGATTTGAGGAGTTAGTCCTTGATTTTTTAAATGTTTTCTGAAAGTTATATTTTACATTTTTATAAGACTTTCCAAAGTGTTAAAAACAAAAAAATTCACTGGAATCGTTCTAATCAACATTTCAAAAACATGAGGCACCCTATACAAGTTCTAGGATATTTCTACTCGGTCAACTAATTTATTAAGTCTTATGATTATTGCACTTCGAGAAATACACCATGAAAAATCCAGTCTATTTATTTCTGTTGACATTTACTCATTTTGCCATTTTTTAAGAAATAATAATTTGATTGTCACCACATTCACATATATATAATCCTGAGTATTCCCGCTTTCCAAAAATATATTTATATTTGGTACAACTTTATATTCGTCTGCATAAGAGACTAGATACAACAGGTGTTCTGAAAATCGACTAAGGGGTCCAGCAATACCTTAACAGAGCAAAACTGTCATAATTCTTAATGAAACCGTTTCAGACACGTCGTACCGTTGACAAGTATATATTTCAGCAATAATTATGTCCAGTTTTTATATCGTATTTATTAGCTTTGGTGATAGAACGAATGTTTTCACAGTTAACCGTAACTAAAGATTCTTAAGAACAACCTTCTTAGATTTTTCAGTTTCATCACAGGTCGTGATACCTATTCCTCGGGCGTCCCACGAATGTTTTAATTATGATGGCCCTGAAGAATAGATAACAAAAAAGAGCAATACTTCCATTCACTGTAGTCAACCTGCATGATGTTGTGATTTACATAAGTGCCCTTTGAACAAGCTATTATTATGGTGTATTATTCCGAGCGAGACATTACTTTTCTTGTAAGGGAGGAGTATGTCAAATCTGGTTAAAGTTAGATAATGTTTATGATCGAGGGTTCTTTTTATCTTCCAGGCGGAGGATGTTTAAAGGATGAATAGAATGACACTTATGATAATTAATGGCCTTTCACAATACTCGCCTAATCCGGATTAATCTAAACGTAGAACCGAATGTTTTTTTTTTTTTTACGCGATACTTAAAGTTAGATCACCTATTTGATAACGATCAAGCAAGTAACGAAAAACTGACTAAGCGACTTTCCACATGTTGCCAGGCAGGTATATAACATTATTACACAATTTCTGGATTACCACTTAAAATAAAGAGATAACCATGGACAAAATGTAATATGATGGTTTGTGGGAATATAAGGACGGTCGCGAATGTTGCAAAAACTTATATGAAATTTATATAAAATAGACATGCATGCATTGTTACCAAAAAGTACGATGTGAAAAGAAGAACAGGTTCAGCATTAATAAGCTTCATAAATCTGATTGCAAATGTAGCATGTAAGTAATCGTATATATGGTTATGTTCAACACTATGCTCTAGATCATTTGACCATGTTTATTTAACTACTTTATACTGGTATAAATCTTCCAAATACTCCTCTTTTTAGTAAATTTGCAACTGATGACGATACAGGCATATCTATCAAAACGTCGTGTTATATTACAAAAAAATTGTGGTTATCCAGAAATTGTATAATTATATTACCCCACTTCTAAATGTGTGCAAAACTTCTGAGTATGTACCTTTGTTAACATCCATTCCTATAACTGTTTATTCATAACTATGCTCGATCTTTCTCTGTCTTCTTAAACATATGCGATATATCAAGAGTTGTATAAGTAAATTGATTTACATGTTAATGTTTATGAAAGAAAGATCAGTGTTTTGACGATGTAATGTAGTCACTTTGAAAATGAAACAGGTAAGCACCGGAAGATTTGCCATCTTCGAATGTTTGAAAACCAATGATCAACTACAAATTTCAATAAAATGATTGTACTGGACTGAGTGAAATGATGCTAAATGAGCGATATGTGAATACCAGTATTTCACCATCCGACTAAATTCCTATCTCCCATTCCATTATATAAAGGAAAAGAAATAAACCGTACGCAAAGTAACAAGCACGCCAGTCCCAATGCTAGAGATTCTTCTTATTTGTGTTTATTTATTTACTTTTTTGTTGTTTGATTACTATTGAGCGTCGAACTCAAATGTATTTCATTTCAATAACAAGTTTAGCACACTGCTGGGTAATGATTGAAAGGCGGACAGAAACCTAGTTAAACCACCCCTCTTGAACGGGGCTTTTGTCAACCCTCCGTAATTGACAGATTGGATTATGTCATATCGCTTTCCTAACCACGTTCTCTTCTATATGATTTAAGCTACAGACAGACAATCTTATCCAAAATTAATTTCTGACTGTTCGTAACTGCACCTGATTCCCATGAAATTTTAAACATATTTATATTTGATATTTACTAATACAGTTTACTTGAGTATCCAATATTAATCGATAATTTCCCTTTATCGCTTTTTGTCACCAGTGAAAGAATCCACAATGTTGTGAGCCAGGGATGTACTCAGCAGTTGAATAACTGTGATGATATCAAGAAGAGCATTGCTTATGTTAGATACAAAGATGTTTGAAAGGCAAAAATGAAAAAAATGAAAATACATCCATAACTTATATAAATATACGCAATAAAAATTATTTATGTCAGATTATGTTGCCATGTGTCATAAAGTAGTCTGCCAGATCCACTGAAATATATATCTATGTATGAAATTGTCCCTGAAGTTACACACATAATGCGGGCATTGCATGGTAAATGATTGCCACAGGCTAACCCTTTCCTTCGCATTGACAGTAAGAAAGGCTTCATAGTTAGAAAAATTTATCAGTTCTGTGTCTTGATAGATTGGTTTTGGTTCTACTGTTGACAGATCAAGTCTCTGAAGTATATTATCCGGAGATTAAGGTTATCGTAGACGGACATCTTTAAGTGATTTATCGTGGTCGAGAGAACCTAGGACATCCATTATTGTGCCAACAACCAGAACTATTTCCGTATAGATCTTTGGTAATATACTACTGTTAATTAATTGTCTTTTGTTCATCTTTTTTTTTTTGGTTACAGCTTTTGCATATCAATCGTCATTCACCAAGTTTGTTTTAAGATTAGAGAACATATCGAAATTAACTGTATGGAATAGATCATCTTACAAACCAAGATCTACATGACTAAGAATTCTGTTGTAATTGAGAAGTCATTCACACCTTGGTTCATCGCCCCGTTATTGAGAAAGGCCTAAAGGTAAGGAATAAAGCACATGCAGAATTATAACGGACTTCACATCTGCATTCTAGAAAGTGATCATATGTATGATGATCATTTACTTGTTTGAATGGAATTTATAAGCTGGTCATAAGTAGGCATGATCACAAGAGGTTTGATGATTGACTCTATTGATCAAGACCTACAGCACTGGTATAAGAGATACACTTACATATTAATATAGACAAGAACATGTTTTTTTGTGAAGATATCCCCGACGTTTTGTATTAAAGGGACTAAAAATATATTTAATAAATTTTGAAACTTTTCAAAAGGTACCGATCAGACCGGTAAACTATATGTCGATGTGAATGCTCTGAGAGTTCGTTCTCTGATTCCAAGGACAAAGCACTAAAATTGTTGAAGTTTGAAGAGTGAAAATTGATATATAGTTGACTTTTTACCGGAAAGTTAAACGTATGTTTGATCCAGGGACTCGGTCTCAGTATACCTCAAAGAACAATTATCATTGGTAGATCTTTTTAAACGGCAATGGACGCAAAGTACGTAAATGCCAATGGCAGTTCGAGAATGGGATCTTTTTGGAAACTTGTCTCTGATAATTTATTAATTAAAGAGGAAATCGGTTAATTGATTGGCAACATGAAGCTGAATGGTGTGTAATCCTTGGATGCCTAAATACATTAGTTTGTAATATTGAGATAACTACTTTATTTACTTACATATTGTGGTAATTTGAGTACAGGGGCCCGTTTCACAAAGCGATCTTAGCTTACGCAAATCGTAATTACCATGACGACAAGTGTTGAAGACATAGTGTTGCCATGACAGTTACGTTCAACGTAAGCTAAGATCACTTTGCCATGTGATGTATTTTCTTAATGTACACTGCTTACTCTTGAGAGCAAACGACGCAATTTTCCACGTGATATTTATTTTGTTCATTGGCTTTTCGGTCGCGTTGAACCGGAAGCTTGGTAATACATCACCTGTATTTCATCCTGCTAAAATGGGAGATTTCACCTACCGCAATCAAAGATGAATATTAATTTCACCAACCCGCATAAAGCTAAAAACAAAGGGCAACATAACGAAATTAATTTGAACTTATCCATATTAAACATGCAAGACAAATTGGAAAACAGGAATGATGTGGTACGCAAAAAACCCTCAGACGACATTATGTATTCTTACTCGATTGGCAGCAATTTACCGCTTTCGCTTTCACTATAGCGTTCTTATTGTTTTGTCCATATAATTTATTTGACATTCGAATGATAAACACACCAACAGGACACATTTCGCCCAAGTGTGGTCCGATTTAACTTAACAAAAAAGGTGTGCGACTATATTTCATATACAAAAATAATTATAAAAGCAATATATTTCAAAACAAACAATTTGACACTGATAAATTTAGATTTCAAGAACAGAAGCAGCACTGTTTGGAATTGAATGGCCGTTTCCAATTCTTATTTTAGTTATATTCAGTCATTTGAATATTCTCTTGTTAGAAATACAAAAAAATCCTTTGTTGCATGGATTCATTTGGAGGTTTGGACCAACTTACCAAAATACGACTCCTACACTTAACACAATTTTATTGGCTATCGTATACTAATACAGTGGCTACGATCTTAACATCTACAAAACAACGACACTATAAGAATTTGTGTAAAGCTTAAGTAATACGAATATATACATTCGAGTTGAAAGAACATAGACGATTCGTGTTTGACATGTGTCTTCCGTATCCTCTAGCACAAAGCTAGACTTACAAGGAACACACCCAGCTGGCCATGTTTTTGTTAGACTTCCTCTTGGCTTAGGGATGTTTCCTTACCCACTATATATGCTATAGTTTGTGCAAATCAGAAGTCAAATCCACGCATTAATATATAGACATATAGATATTAAATTTGCTTGAAATCAGATATCTTACATCGAATGCCGTTTATTGGTATTCATATCATATTTTACTTAACTAAAGTAAACGAAAAGCATAACAGCAGTCGTGATTATAAATATTATTAGTGTTGACAAATAAGGGTCTAATGTAGGATGCATTCTTACGAAACCAGAATAAAGTCATTTCAAGTAGTCTTGATATAGCAAGCGAAAGCTATTCACTGATTTGCTGATCCGGTTTCGTTTCTTTTCGTTTTTCTAGGTGCTCATATATATCGGATCATTAAGAGAGTAAAGCATCAACAATTACACCTGCTATTTGCTATGGGGTGTTGGCTTTATCGCGTGAAGAGATATTGAAGAGTGTCTCATATTGCTGCTCGTTATGGGTGTGAATAAGGGGGCGTCTGTGAAGAGCAGACAGATGCCAGTACTATCAAAGTAAATAACATGGTAATAAGTGTTTCTAGCGTATATCGGACCTGCTGAATTCTGGAGTATTTTGTTTACATAATGTATGTGAAAGACACCAAAATATATTACATATTCAAAGAAATTAAATTCTATGCTATGCTTTATCACAAAAATACAGATAAATGGAGCACAAGAAACGTAACGTTTTTAGACATAAATTCATTCTAAGATAGGCAGGTCTGTTTAATGCATTAATTTATCAGAATAACTTTGTAAAAGATGCTTATTGCATCAGTGTGTGTTTAAAACGCCCAACACATCGTATCTGGCTGTCCAGAAATAAACGTCTCCTGCATAAACCGGCTGTTATATAACAAGTTTAACACTGGAGGACTTAGATACGACAAATGACATAACCGAATCGATATCGTTCGACGCGCCCTCTTCCGGCCATCCTCGGCAAACTTCAATTCTTTTATCGGGTATTAATAATGATTTGCAGATAAATTTTCGCCGATTAGTAAACGGACAGAGATAAAATTTCATATTGAATACGATCTGAATAACGGGATGTGTATTGTTAGTGTAAACAAAACAACACTACATTCAAGTAAGTAAGTGGTATTTGCCATCTGACCATAGTGTACTTAAAGGGAGAGCATTCCTTTCAGCACCTTGGGTCACATCTTTGCAGCGTATACAGTATCATGTCACTGACATTCCCTATAATTCATCCCATTGTGTTAACATGCTGCAAATAATCCCTATAATTGATCTCGTAGCGTTATTATGTAGCTGCCAATCCCTATCATTCATCCCGTGGCGTTATTATGTAGCTGACAATCCTATAATTCATCCATTGTGTTAACATGCCGTGAATAATCGCTATAATTGATTTTGTGGAGTAACCATGTCGCTGACAATCCCTATCATTCATTCCGTGGAGTTACCATGTCGCTGAAAGTCCCTATCATTCATTCCGTGGAGTTACCATGTCTCTGGCAATCACTATCAATCATCCCGTGGTGTTACCATGTCGCGGACAGTCCCTATCATTCATTCCGTGGAGTTAACATGTAGCTCACAATCCCCATCATTCATTCCGTGGAGTTACCATGTCGTTGGCAATCCCTATCATTCATCACGTGGTGTAACCATGTTGCTCACAATCCCTATCATTCTTTCCGTGAAGTTATCATGTCACTCACAATCCATGGTATTATCCCCGTGGTGTTACCATGCCGTTGACAATGCCTGTAATTCATCTCATTGTGTTAACATACCGCTGGCACCCCTAACACTCATTCCGAATATGCCCTATAACACTTTCCGTGGTATTACCATGCCACTTGTAATCCCTGTTATTGTTACCATGTCTCTGACAATCACTATAATCCATCCCGTGGTGTAACAATATCGCTGATATTCCCTATAGTTCGCCCCGTGATGTTATCATGGCACTCACAATCCCTGGTATTATCCCCTTGGTGTTACTATGCCGTTGACAATCCCTATAATTCTCCCGTGATTTTGCTCTGATTAACAATTCCTATAATTCACCCCCTGGCGTTACTGTGTCTCTGAGAATCCATATAGTTCAAAGCGTCTGTAAAATGTATAAACTGTTTCGTGTGGTTTACTGTCTGTTTATGACACGACTTGGATAATTTAAAATATTAGTTTATGTTAGCGGAAATGTTTATAGAAACCATTTATAAGTTTACTCGTGCACTCAAACAGAAACCTTCATAAAAATAAATAACATCATATTACCATATGTTATAAACTGAGCCGCATAGAAACGAAATAATATAAACAGTAAACTCGCATCTGCTAGAGATTGTATTGGACGTTTGTTTAGATTGTGTGATAACAAAGACTGAATATTTATTATCAAAACCTTTGATGTCCATTAATATATAAGGCTTTTGGAAGATTACTGTTACCTGAAGAACTAACCGATATCAATATGAAACAACTGGACAATGAACTGCTATTTTCACCTCTATATATTGTATTTGAGCAAAACAGTTTACGCTGAATCAATTTTAGCCAATGGTTTTCAGATTGTTATTAAGTACAATAAAAGCAGTGGTCATAATGTTTAGTAATCATAATTTCTCGTCGTTGACAATAAAGCTTCATTAAAACGTCGTGTACTTTAATTCAAAGATTCTCTGCAACACTTAGGAAATTATGGCTATTATGAAACCCATAAATGTTCGCCAATCATGGCTCTGGTGGAACCATTTTGGCTCTGTTTGGAACCATCTCAGCAACGGTTCCGTGTATTTATCCCTATCTTACTATATCAAAGAACAGTTTTTCTTTCTTATGGTTCCATTAAGAAACCATCGTCTTTTCTAGCGAACCTTTATTTCTAAAGCGTAGCTTCTATCAACCTATTTCTATAACTCAAACAAAAACGACACGGTGTCAGATTCCACAGCTGTGTTAAATCACCTCTCTCTTTTAATATGAGAAGATATTAAATCAATTTATTGTGATTATTTTATTATTTCCTAAAATATTATACCGGATATATTGGCAAAAACAAAACCGGTGTAAGGCAGTGTGGACATGAGAGACCTTATTTTTCATAATTGACTGAGAAATGAAATTTTGGTCGTGGTGTTTACATTCAATTTAATCATGTATAATATCTGCTGAAAAAAGTGTTTTGTGTCTGAAGAAAATTGAAGGCGATAAATATTGCTTCAAGGCGATTCAACTGACAGGGTATTTAAATAATAAAACAATTTACCAAATAAATTGAAATTGAAATCGTTTCACGAATCAATACATTTTAGTTACCTTATTGCAACGAAATGTCAGAAAGTTATCATGCAATTGATGTGGCTCATTATGCAATGCGATATCTAATGAGCGTTGGCTAATCATACAGTCAGTACTCTAATTAGGAACCATATTCAATGCGATATCTAATGAGCGTTGGCTGATCATACAGTCAGTACTCTAATTAGGAACCATATGCAATGCGATATCTAATGTGCTTTGGCTGATTATACAGTCAGTACTCTAATTAGGAACCATATGCAATATCGATATCTAATGAGCGTTGGCTGATCATACAGTCAGTACTCTAATTAGGAACCATATACAATGCGATATCTTATGAGCTTTGGCTGATCATACAGTCAGTACTCTAATTAGGAACCATATTCAATGCGATATCTAATGAGCTTTGGCTGATCATACAGTCAGTACTCTAATTAGGAACCATATTCAATACGATATCTAATGTGCTTTGACTGATCATACAGTCAGTACTCTAATTAGGAACCATATACAATGCGATATCTAATGATCTTTGGCTGATCATACAGTCAGTACTCTAATTAGGAACCATATTCAATACGATATCTAATGTGCTTTGGCTGATCATACAGTCAGTACTCTAATTAGGAACCGTACGGTCAAAACATTAAACCATATCATCAGAACATAGCCATAACAAAAATGCACCTTTTAACTATCAAAAGATATGCACCTTTTTGCCAGTGAAATCACGCGATTAGCGAAAGCTTAAATTTCCTATGGTTCGTTCGGATGTTTACAATGCTATAGTGACTTTTCTTAGAGAGACGAGGCGAGAAAAAAACCGGATGAAAAATATAACCGATCAATCAAGATTGAAAAACAGTCCTCTATCTTGAGAAACGACAGCGAGCCAAACTTGTCTTTGTGGCCATACTAGTTTGCTGACATACTATTTAACGGCTATGGATATTTGGTTTAAAGAAAGGTCATGTCAAGTTGTTTTTTTTATCAATTTTTTCAGAAAGGTTTATTAAATTAAGAAGTGATGTCTGAACTAAAGTTGTTTACCGGTGAAAACTGCCGATTGACAGAGTACCATAACGTTCCGTCAAAAACGCCAATCAAAACGACAACAAATTATACTTTGAAGGGTATAAAAAATATATATACATCTTCCGTCAAATTGTGATAGCGCTGGTCCTTGAAAACAAATCGTTGGGCCATGGTGCTAAATTAACTACACAGTACACTCACAATCACAGAACCAATTTGTGCTTTCCTATCGAAGGGAACCGTGAGAAATTGCTATGTTTAAAAAAAATTGTTTTTAAGTCTAATGAGACCAGATTATTTTCCAAAGAACTAGCCATTTAAAGACAAATTTCAAATCTGGTTTTTAGGAAATTAGCTTTGCTACGAAGTGATACGCTGCACTCAGATGTCAGATGTTTATTTTCTAGAACTGTAGGCCTATATTATTATATTTGGAAAATTTCACTTGTGCTTTTTCCAATTAAGCCACCGGAGCTTATAGATTCTTGTCAAAGAATTCTCTTTTATAAACTTATATAATCGCTAGTTCAGTATTCGGGAATAAACATTGTTTATGTGTGTTTAACAAAGCTGTACACAATCACTTGTCAGCTCAAACATAGTTAGACATCCATTTATTTCCTGTAATTTAATCTCAACTCGACCATACAACCCCTACAAAAAATAGTAGATCGAAAATGTTCCAATTAACACATAGCTAAGCTCTTTGCATGTGTTGGCTTAATTTTATTTCGCAGTTGATGTATAGAGCTAAGTTTGTTAGCCAAAGATGGATTGGTTCTATTTGTCGTCAATAACCAGAGCTAAGTTGAATCTGATGAACGATAACTACTTTCAATAACAGGTTAATTTTAACAAACATTTCGAATTCGAAATTTGCTTTTCGATGATATTTAAATAATTTTGTATTGACTTAAGAAAATGTGAGATAAAATTTTCATATTTATTGTTTCCATTATATACATAAACATGGGGGTGATAACATACACTCTCACATATCCCTCAGTGACTGTAAAATAGCTTTATTTTGACTAGGTGTTTACACAGTTTTTACACTATCTCACCTCGTGACTAACGTGTAGATGGTACATAAAAAGATGGCTGGTATTCCATACTTATCATTTAGATGGTATCAGTAACATTACGGTTTATATTGTTAATTTGATCAATTATTATCCAAACCATAGCAATGCCAAATTGAGCAACAAAATATTTTATGTGCAATCTCTTTGAACTTATATTCGCTTTGAAACAATCGAAGGAGATAAATATCGGAATAGTACTGTTGGGCCACATTTCATATCAGATGTGTAATTTTACTTGCTCAAAATATTTATTAGTTCTCGTCTTCTTTGCGTGAAACCGTCAGATTATTTATTATGCTGGTTATCGCAGAAATGAAAATGCGCCTATGCGGTAAAGTGATGGAGACACAATCATCGGCTTAATGTGCATTCAAGCATGTGCAAATTTCTATCATTTTATTCGATATAACCAATCACACAACGTCACCTTGTATGAACTGTAGGCTGATTATGTATGTCTTTTCATTACAGACATCCTGTTCTCGTTGGATGTGAGTGGAACCGTGAGATTAACGGGAGAGACGTGCAACGTCGCGAAACTTGCAGCAAGAAACAGCAAACATCGGCCTGTGATTTATACAGATTGAGTTGTGAACAACTGTACAATGAACCAAGCTATCATTTCTGATATAAAAGACATGATTCTCTTTGGCAAGGAAACATTCATCGGCGGCAATGAAATTTTACAAAGTGGGTGTAGCGAACATCACATTTACAACACTTATATGTAATTAAAGGACAGATAATAAGTTTCGTAGATTGATGGTTTATGAAGAGAAACAGTACATCTGTGACAACCAGACCCAATCAAAAACAAAGCTTATTATCATTAGTGTTAGGCTTCAAGCCTTGGTTGAGATTTCACCTTTCAAACCAGGAAAACATGTTTTTCTTGATCTTTGTCTTCGGTTCTCTCCCATGGACACTGTGGCCATATATTATAATACGTATAGTAGGCCTAAGACCTACCCATTCCAGAGGCATCGCAATGAGTCAATAACGATGGAGAAAAAAGTTTTGTATCAGAACAGCACGTTTCCCATATTTCAATTGTAACTGAAAAACACGTTAAGCCAATATGTTCAAGGTACGTTCATGACAACCATGGATCCCTCAGGTGTGAGGTGTGAGCTGGTATAGGGTATAAACTGTATTGTACCGAACCACTTCCATCTTCATCTGTTAACAGCGTAACTTATCACAAATATAAAATAGCTTTGTACTCAAATATATTGATGAACATATATGTGGTCAATATTCTGTACAAAAAACAAAATTAAAGGTAATTCTACTTTTGATCAAATTTGCAGTTGTCAATGCCAAACACTAAGAAACAGATGTTAATATGTTAATGAATCAGGCGTATATAAATATATATAATTATCTGTGTATTGGTAGACTTATGCCCTAATAGTTAGGAGGCTCGGGTAATGACTCTGCTGTTTGTCTGACTTCAGTGTTTACCCAAGCACACAACGGTCCAATAGCGATACAACACATTCAAATTGTCGGCTAGTCGTGACCTTCATAACATGTTTATCATTGGTGATTAGTCGCCATAAATTCCCTCGAAGATTTCAATGGTTACAAAGGCGCTCAATGCTTTCAGCGAAAGATTTTAAAGCAACTGTTATTAGCGTACTCGTCATATTTGTGTGTTAAATAAATGCCGTGTTATCCGTGATAGTTGTGCATAATCCTTCCTACTGTAACGAGAAATGTGTATATTTTATTGTCATTATTTTTTTATTGAATCGTCAAACAAATGAGTTATCTGGCAAAAGCTATAATCCGCTGACAGGAATATGTATATAAGCGCACTTGTTTCAGAGGTGAGGGAGAAATTAAGTTGTGAAGGTTGTTTGTAAATCACGAGTCATCAATCCTCAAATCCTATGAGAGAATAAACGGGTTCGTGTTGACACAGAGGTACAAAAAAAGACAAGGAAGATTTTGAAAAGCAGTTTAAAAGCAAACTATTTTAAGACGATAAAACTGACAGGGTATTTGAATTATTAAACTTTTAATCAAATAGATTGGAAATGTTTTCATGAAAGATTTAATTATACAGTTAGAACTGACAACAATATCCTTGATCTCACTGCGGGATGCTCTAGACTGTATCTGCTTCTTATTTGTGTACAGAATGTCGCATTTGTCCGTCAGCTAGTCACACATTGGTTTCAGCGCCTATCTCCAGTCTCCACATATATACTGGAACCGATAATACTGAAGTGCTGCTTTTATTATACAGAATTACATAAACTTAAAGACGGTATTAAAGTGATTTCTTTCAATTTTTTTTCAGCTTCTACTGTGCAAAAAAAATTGCATTTTTCACTTCTTTAGTTAAATCCCACTTCCGGAACATATCTCGGAAACCATTTAATATTTATCACATCTTTATATACACATCAATCAGTTCGAAGTATAATGTTAATGTATTAAAGTATGGATGCGGCTTTTCTTACTCACCTGTGTGTTAATAAAGCAATAGAAGGAACATATTTAACAGACGATTGTACTTGAACAGAAGTTCTGAACCTTACAAACCATAGCTGTTCCTTGGCTACACATGCAACTAGTAGCACGTGACATTTGGTGAAATTCACGTCCATTCAATCACAGGTCGTTGGTTATTGTTAATTTTTATTTCTTTTGAAAAAATGTAGTTAGTTAAGGATGGAAGGAGCTGCGGTCATACACAAGGTTCTCAAACCCCCAAAATTCTATCTGATTGGATTTTCTCATATTGGGCATTGGAAACTATTTGATAACGGATGATAAAAATTCAATTATATTTTTGTTTAGAAAGTGATTGTTTAAAGTTATTTTTATGTAATTTTGACGTGTAGAACACGATACTAGACTAGTTTTGCTTTCTGTCTGTTGTGAGAATTAAAAGCGGAAAAGTCTTTACATCAACATTCCTCAAAATCATTTCTACCGTTTCTGTAGTAAATCTTAATTCAATACAAATGATATTAGACGTCTCAGGTTAGACAAAGTCTTTGACAAGCTCACATAGATAATACAATTCTGAGAATCTGTTATTATCCCCCAACACATGGTCTATAATTACGAAGAGGAAGAAAGTCTGTCAGTTTGCAGGCCTATAGATTCGCTAAAAAAACATTTTATCCGAACCGCAATATTGAGAGTTGTCTATTTGGTACAATATTGTGTTATCGTATTTCTAAATTTCTGTTTTATTTTTCTTGATAATGTCTCTAAAGTATTTCCAATTTCCTTTTAGAATTTGTTGTTTTTTTTTTTTTTTTTTTTTTTTTTTTTTTATCGATTGACAATAAACGTTGTTTATGTGTATTTAACACAGCTGTACACAATCACCTGTGAGATAAAACATAATTTGAAAGCCATTTATTTCCTGTAATCTAATCTCAACTCGACCATATAACCGTTATCAAATTGGAATCTAGATTTGTACAATGAAAACACTCCTTTTTTATATTTGTTGGTCTAATTTAATTTCCGATTTGATTAGGACCGGATTCGTGAGCAGACGACCAATCTGTTTTGCCAGTCAGCAACACCTTGATCTACAGAATACTTAAGCCAAAATTGAACAAATCTTCAATAAGACGATAATCTCAGAATCTGTCTTGGAATTAACGGTAATGATTTCAACTCTACAGTTATAGTCACTAAGAGATTTGAACACTTGTATGCCGACTACTTAGTACAGTCTTTCGTATAATGTTTAAGGACAATTAGTGGCGACCACACAGAAGCATTTTATAACCTCTGCAGCTCATGTGTCCTTGAAATCACATATATTTCCAAAAAAACAACCAGTACAACGGCGTATAAGCTTCGCTTTCGTTTGCATCGTCTTTTTATGGTAATCCGAACAATTTCTGACAAGAAATCAGTAAAAAATACTCCTTTTTGGCAAACTTGACAAACTGCAGCCCTTTTCACCACTTCAGTTTAAAAATAGACTTACCCCATATTTCACTACGTCACGCAAAAATGCGTTCATGATATTTACACCCATGACGAGGCCCATGGGCTTTCTGCATATCATCACACATGTATGTATGTTTGTTAAGGGAATAAGTCACAGGGTATCTGCTCAAACATCATGAACACACTTTTGCGTAACGTAATAGAACTTCGGGATGGTCAACTTTCAAATCGAAGCGGTGAAAGATAGCCACAGTTTGGGAGAGCGCCAGAATGGTGTGTTTTTATCCTGATTTCTCGACAAAATTTGTTGGGATAATCATAAAAGACGATGTATATACCCCATTGATTATTGTAAGGATTGTAATTTGGAAATAAATGTGATTTCGATGAGACATGGGCTGTAAATAGACTGATAAGTATGCATTTGTCAAGGCCATCTTCATGACTGAAAATAGCGACGTTAGGCTAAATCTGCATATGGATTGTTATTCTGTGTTAGTTAACAGATGGGTGACTGCTTTGTGTTCAACTTGAACTATGGACAGATAGCCATCATAGGAGTAGACAGACTTGAATACTTGTTTCGTCAGATCTATGGATCCCAAGTTCGATCAAACTATATACCGCTTATGCTAAAAACGACCCCTTTTATCGCTTAGATTAAAAGTAAGGAATTCAAACCATATGTGGCGAAAAAAATTACAAACAGTTAAAATTGAAGCCTATAATTTAGTTTCCTCATGATCATGTATTCAACTCGCAAAATTGTTATTGCCTATTTCTGGCACTTCTGTAAAGAAATTTGTACCACTGTAAAGAGCACAATTCGATCTGGCAAACGGTGCCTCTTTTTTTAGAAATTCTTCTTGTATTTTTAAAAATGTTTTCTAAAAGTTTGTATTTTACATTTTTATAAGACCTTCCAATTTAGGATAGTGAAAAAATCCACTGGGGTCGTTCTAATCAATCATCGTTTACAAGATAAAGAATTATTTTACTTGGTCAAATAATTTATTGAGTTTTATCATTACATTTATTTCACTTCGAGAATTAAACTATGCAAAATGCAGTTTATTTTTTCAGTTGAAATTTACTCATTTTGGAATAGTTTTAAAAATAATGATTGGGTGTTCAACACATTCACATATATGTAATCCTGATTATTCAAGCTTTCCTCAAATATATACATATATATGGTACAGATTTATACTCGTCTGCATAAGAGACTAAACACAACGGGTGTTCTGAGACTTGACCTTACTGCAAAGCTGGAAAAAGCAAAAATCCGTCGCAAAAATATCACACTCTCCTAAAATATTCACTCTAAATGACACCAATAAACTGTTCTGTCAATATTCACTCTAAACGACACCAATAAACGGTTCTGTCAATATTCACTGTAAATGACACCAATAAACTGTTCTGTTGTCAATAAGTGGTATTTTTAAAGTTATAATTAGTTCCGGAAAACTCTCTCGAAGTCACCGGCAACAACGAGAACACAAACACGATGGCTTCGTATTGTCTCTTAGATATTTTGACTATTTCAAATAAATTGAAGTTAGGCCTATGTCCATATAAAAAAATGTTTGTATGATTTATACTTTTAAACTATAAAGTTGTGGTAAGTTCATCGTTTGAAACATTTCCTGCTGTAATTTTGAATTTATCTAGATATGTACACTAGCACAACCATAAAATATGTTGGAAATGTAATCTTTCTCAACTGTTGTACAAAGCCAGCTTTGCTACTATTCAAACAAACATCCCTATGCCTGGGTGTCGGGTACAAAGTGAAATGACAGGCACTATCAGGGTGGTGTCATCTCATTGGGTTTCCCAAAGACCGAATGTTTGTTGTTTTTTTTATTTCGGTTTAACACCGCCCTTTCTGTGCTGATAACACTGGATGTTTCTTTGTTCGATTGGGGTTTAACGTCGTGTGTACATCAAGTTATTTCCCTCGCATGACGGAGTGCTAGCCAAATGGGTGAAGAGACCCACCCTCGGTGTCACTAGCAACAAGACAAGACGGGACACATATAGGACTAGCACTTGGCACAAAACAGACACAACAGACGGACTGATCAGTTGCCAGTTCCCTTAGATCCCAGAGCACCAAGACAGCAGGAACCGCCCAACGACGAAATGAGGTGTCAGTTTGAGGAGGCTTCAGACAAGTTTAAATAACGAAATTGCTGACAACGTTGGTGTTATTCTATGATGTATGACGGAATAAGATGTCAAGAGACGGTTCAAATATAGTGGCATCATAGCATGTCACCATAGCGTAGCTAAAATGCCGTCGAATGTAGCGTAAAACAATAACCAATTAATAGTTTCAAGGCATATGACTGTCAGTCTGTTTCGCAAAAATGGTGTCAGAAGTTTGTAAACCTGGATTATCCGAGTATATCTATTTCTTGATCGTATGACATAGATCAGTCTGCATTAGAATTTGTGCCTTTTGATAGTCAGGGCATTGAAACTTTGATAACAACTTCGGCAACAAGAAAATAGCTTAAGATAATTGTTATTAAAAGACCACTTGTTTATTCTTGAGTTACATCGTCAACAAAGATACGCATAACTTGGCGACTTATCACTAAATGCTATTGATAACATAAACGTAAGTGCCTTGTTTTCTGTAGTGTTTTTAATTTATTAGAATTCACAATACACTACACATCTTAGTACGTATTTTTGCTACAGTTTGTAGCCAAACAACAACGACTTTGACTAGCACTTCATGTAAGACAACATGAACATATTTCGCCTTCCATGTGTTGTTGACCACACTGACCTTATAAAAGGTCAACCTTGTACAGTTTGGGGGTCACTTTTCGTTGGTTTCCTTGAGTCGGTTACTTTTGTTTTTTGTCTGTTCCTGTCGTTTTTTTTTTCAATTTCAAAAACTTGTTTCTGTGCTCT
>JARFOD010094974.1:0-17265 GCA_031763545.1 Mopalia muscosa | reverse complement strand
ATAAACCCAGAAGTTGAAAATCCATAAAGTCTTACTTATTATGTTACCATCCCAACTTCTAAATGCCACTCAAACAAGTTAAACTATTTTTAGTTTTCATCATAGGGGTTTTTGTACATCCAATAACTATGTGTGTATTAGTAAGTGACCAATAAGGGACTAAAACCACTGCTAAAAGTGCACAAGATTATATTTAGGTAATGTAGAGTATTTTGATTAAATCCAAAGTTAGGCTTTGATTTCCTCATACCTCAAACTGTATTACCTAAAATCCTTTATTTCACCTCATTAGGGAAATATTAATAGTGTACCTAGTAAGCAACAAAAGAGTTGTCTGGAATTAGCTATAGTTCTGATGCCATGGGATTTGTCTGGACGAATTTGTAAATAACAATACTAGAATGATATTAATCACAGATTGGGTGGTGCCCCTTGACTGTCGGAGGTAATATATATCCTCAACTTAAAGGAGTATACATAAAGCCTACTTCCTGCTAGATAAATAACACATTACACACTCATTGTAAACTCCTAGTATTAACAACCAAACCTAAGTTTGGAATTAACTGCAGGATGAAATATTATAAAATGTTGAGACTGGAAGTGGCGGTAAACTGTTAAGCAAAGTATACAACAAGTTTTTTATCAACTGGACCGTATATTAGCTAAGACAACATTACAGTATGACATGACCGGGCTTACACTTATATGGTGAAAGTTTTACACTACAAATAACATAAAATATTACCCAAAATTCGGAAACAGAAAGTTATGCTCTAAACCTGATTTAAATGTGATAAATCACCAGGACTTGACATTCAAGCGAAAATAATTCCATTATTTTAATACTACTGAATTTAATTTAACATGAATTCCCCGTGCCTCACATTTGCCTTGACATTTTGCTACTGCAGACTATGAGACTGTGTGTATTTATTTATACATTATTCAGAATGTTTTATAGTTTTCTATAACAGTCCCAGGCATTTTTATACTACCTGTTTTTTGTTACCCAGACAACTGAAACTCGTGAGTTACGCTTATAGTGTAAAGAGATAATGTCATGCTATTATAAACACAAGGCCAGTGCTCCAGACAGGTACCACCAAACAAGTACATGGACATGTAGTTCTTTTGAGTACATCTTTTTCTTTTGTGTAAAAAAATAAATATATAAGCATTTTTTGTACGTTAATAACTGATTTGAAAGAGTATACGCCAAATTTATCACAAAAAGTGTATTAGAGCTAGACCTTCAACTTTATGCGACATCCTCCAATAGAGAATTAAATCTAAAACTACCTTGGTCAACCGGCCTCTATCCTAGACATTGCCAGAATAGATGTTTATCTCAAGTTGTTATCCTACAGGTATTTCCAGAGAACGTAATAACTTTGTACACTGGGATGTACATATAAATCAGACCATTGGCCACTACACATAATTGCTGATCAAAGATGCCTCTGTTAAATAACAATCTCTGTCCAATTCACCTCTGAATATTATACTAACTGATCAAAATATGTCCTTGTTTTTCAAATAATGTGTACATGGCATGTAAAATATGGTATGCAAACAGGAACTAAATGCCCGCAGCTGTGGAAATAGTGGTAGCGTGTGCACTTACTAATCCTTTGATGTATCGTTCACTGGATTAGATCTGTGTCAACCATCAGCTATATGATTGAGTCCAATCATGGGGTTGTTTTTACAAGGTTTCCTTTGGTTTTCCATCCTAATAGATGGCAAGGTGCTGTGTGAAGTGGACAACCATCCTATAAGTGAGATACCCTTGAGAACGACGTTTAATTCAAACAAAGCAAACAAAAGTAATAAAATATTTATAAACCAAATTAAAAAAGCCATAGACCAGGTTCCAATTCTGGTCCAGGTACTCCATATTAAATACAAAAACAATTACCCATCATGGTTATGTTATTGTGTAGCCCTATACATGAATAGGACTTACTAAACACAACAACAATCCAAGGTTATTTTTGTTCTATGAATTTCTACCTAGTAAAATTGAAACAGCCATACATGAAAATATACACAAGGTTACATGTGATAAACAATTGAGTTGTATACCTATTGTACATGTACCTTGGCTTCATTCTGCTGTCAACAACACAAACATGGATTTTGTTTAATAAACAAGCCTTGTGTTTAAAAGGCATAAAGGTGCACTACTGGCTTTATTAACATTTATTCTAGGCAAAACATCACGTGACATCAAAGATAACACATTGGTTGACTGCCTGTATATGGCAAGTAACGCGAGAAGGTATGAGAAAAGCCAATCATGCACCTTACTCTAAAAGTGTTTCGTTATAAAACCACAGTAAAATTTGTTTTGTGGTACAAATTGAAAAGTGTCAGTAACACGCAGGCAAATTCTTCCTGTTTATTGTCCGGACAGTACTTAGTTTGCCTTAATCATTTTACATTGAATTAACATCAATGAATCCATGAATAAAGATTAACATTACGGAAGTTGATTTATGATTGTTTATAATTAAAATTCTTATATTTAAATTAGTATATTTTCACTGCCTGTCCATATAGTTGCTCACCAGGAAGCCAACCCATGTTTTGTCCAGCCACAAATGTTTTGTGTAATGCCTTAATTTGCTGCTTCACCCATTGGGCTGGAATGTCATGTGAGTGAAAAAACATTAAATATGATGTAGAAACCCAATCAAACAAAACAATTTGTATATTGCCTTGTGATTCTCTATTGCCTTTGTTTGCTGCCAGTGCTTTTACAGTCTGATTCTTCAATGAATCAAAGAATTCAATATTAAGTCGAACAAACTACAGAGGGTTCAATGAAATTATGGGACATATAACTGAACACTTTCAACCACTGTTCAAGTTCGTAAGAAAACTAACTTTTCATGTTGATAGACTTAGATTTTAATATCTACTTATATCTAACCAGCAAATTTTCTTTCTCAACAATAAGACAATATATTTTTACAACCATATACATTTATATGCTGTGGTCCTGAACGGTCATATAAATGAAAAAAACCTTATGTAAGACATTTAATCTAATACAAATATAGATTTGCTAATATGCGAGGTTTTTTATAGACAAACAAATTTCATCGAACTCAATTTGATATTGCCTAAAACAATATTTTCAGAGCGCGTTCTGCGCACAAAATGCATAAATACTAAATTTTACTAACTTTTCATCGTCAATTAAATAGAATCAACTTGTTGGTGGATATGACACTGGATGAAGTGATGAATTCTGCAGGTCACCCACTGTAAATTCTGAATTTTATAGCTCGCTAGTGGCCAAAAGAAACCAAAAGTCAACTTTCTCTAACAAAACTGAATATCAAATTAAGAAAAACTCAATTTGCCGTTATTTTTTATCAGAGTATTCCCGATGAAAAAGTGTCTATAAAAACCTGGAATATGGTGTACATGTACATGTAAAACCCTAAGGAAACAAACATAACTGTTATAATGGGTTGAAAACTATCCAGATCATGTCCTTCATCCGTCTGTTGTTCTTAATTAGATCATCATTATGTGTTGGACAATCTTACATGTATTATTCTGCCTTGATAAAGTGCCATGATAGCAGCAGTACTAACACACAGGCCCAATGGATCATTATGAACTGTATTTACATGTAGTTGAGCGCCTAGGGAATCGGCTGAATTCAGTGTTGATAATTTGCACTCAGCTAATTGCCCGACAGCCGGGAGGACTTGGTATTTATCTGGTCTTATATACTCTGGGTAATTGTTGCCATATTTACACATTACGTCCCCATTGGCTAATTTCTGTACATAATAGACCCAGTATAATGGACGATTCTTCTGAGTAAATATCATAGTTCTTGTAACATACACACCATATGATAATAAAAGTTCTTATTTGCCTAGTTTGGTCTTCCTGTGACAAAATAATGCTCATACCAACATGCTTGAATGGAAATACATGTAATAAAAGGACCCTTCAACTTTTGTAAAAGAAACTTGATACGTGTAACTGTTATTCTTGGGTTGAAACTACACAGGGGGTTTGTCTGGCAAGAATTTACCAATAACACCACTTCTTTTTACATAATTATTTCAGATTAATAATTTTTTTTATCTGAAATACCAGGAAGCCAGAGACTGTTTAGTTTACATTATTGAAAATGTTTTTTTCCGGAATTGAATCTAAACCGACTGCTATTCAACTTCTAGATGTAACAGAAGAGTTCTCATGTGCCAGACATTTAAAGTATTGTCTCCAAAATGGTAATTTTGCTTCACTGGTGGTCCAAGTTTCCCTATCTCCTGCATGTTAAAGTTTCCCAAAGCAGGGTGTCCAAATGAGGCAATTGTTCAATTCAGGGTGTCCGTTTGGACGGGTGTGCACACCTTTCTGCCTAAGCCCTTGCTCTTATGATAGGAGCTTCCTGTTGACCTGCTGCTTTCACATCTAAGAAGCAACATGAATCAGATCTGTTTGTGGTGTCTTTTAAGAGTGTTTTACAAGTGATTTTCCTGTGTTTGTCCTGTATTGTCGCCTTTTCTTAGCAGTGGTGTTAACAGTGGTTTCCTCCACTGATTGGGCTGGCAGGCCAACATACATGTGGGTGAACGTTTTAAACCGCAATCAAACTATCCAAGTTCATCAAGATTTTGATGAATCCTGATTCGCATTGTTCGATCTCGTTCATGATTTTTGACCCCAGTAGACCCACATTTTCCATTCAGTCCCCTCTTCAACCTTTTGGCAAGCACTTGATTTTTTTTACAATACTACTTCTTTATCTTTCACGAGATGCAATGCTGTCTTTCCTCAGCATGGAAGCAAAATTAACTTTTCAACATTATGAAAATGCTTCCTAGCTTGGTTATGCCAGTGTCAATTATTGTTGGAATACATGTACCACTGTCATGTAAGTGAAATGCCCTTAAGCACAGCTTTAAAACACCTGTCAATCAATCTCTGTTTTGCTATATATTTTTTAGAGGTACATGTAGTAAGAAGAGAGTTCATCATTTTGAAGAAAAACTTTTTTAAATACACCATTAAACGCCAATCAAACAATATCAACAATTTGTTACTCTCTCTTGAGTTAGCAATTCATCACAAATAATATATAGATGGAGAATAGCAGGCAGATGGAAAATTCCTTACTACAGCAATTCTAGATCGCATCTAGAAAATTCCTTACAACAGCAATTCTAGATCGCATCTAGAAAATTCCTTACTACAGCAATTACAGGATTGCATGTAGAAAATTCTTTCCTACAGCAGTTACTGGATCGCATCTAGAAAATTCCTTACTACAGCAATTACAGGATTGCATGTAGAAAATTCCTTACTACAGCAATTACAGGATTGCATGTAGAAAATTCCTTACTACAGCAATTACTGGATCGCATCTAGAAAATTCCTTACTACAGCAATTACTGGATCGCACCTAGAAAGGAGCAATGCAGGGGTTAATCATCCATGGTTATATATAGGAACGTTTTACGATCTGTTCATTACATTAGATTATAAAACATATAGCTTTTTACATTTACTTAATTCGTTTTAAATTATTTAAAATGTTTAAATGGACTGAGAATAAATTATTGCATACAAATAATATTCCCATAAAAATTGTAAAAAGTTGCATGTCATTGAGTAAGAATACACAGCTGTCGGCGCCCAAACTATTTCAAGCCAAACTAATGTCAATACATTACTATTTTCATAAAGTCCTGGTAAATCAAGCTAAAAGTGGATTCAGAACCCGGATTATGGTCAGAAGAATATGGGATACGAACCTGGGAAATTTTTCTAGAAACTGCCCTGGTAGATAAAGTGGAGTTGGCTGAATTGGGATATTAATTTTTGAAAAGAGAAAAACATCTGAAGTAAATCAGTCTTTATCCATGTTTGCCTATCCAATAGCTTTTTAAAAGCCGATTTTACCACATGTACAACAGAGAAGCAGTGTTTGTATTATCTAACCTACGTTTAGTAATTAGGATATTTTTTTCAAATTGTGAAATGTGGGTTTTGAACCTTAATTGTACAGATGAAAGTACATGTTAAAATTTGTATTAAAACAAAACAATTTAAAAAAAAAAGGATTTTTTTTCTCTGCTCTGCTCTGAGAACAGGTCAGCTGCAAATTGACTATCTAGCCATTCAACCACCCACTATAAAGTTAAAAGTTACACCTTTGTTACTACAAATGAACAATTCAATGTCCAGTGTTAAGGATTTATGAACTAAGCGGAAGGAAATACCAGTGATAATAGTCAATGTGCTTGTGGTATTGTGGGGGGAAATGTCATTTTCAAAAGCTGTTACAAGTGTCACTGTGGGTGTTAACACATTTGTTTGTGACATGTACACCATATAAAATAGCACACACAATGGGATAACATGGCTCTGTGTAGAAAGCCTCTTCACAAAAGCTTTGACCTTTATTTTGTGCCTTCTGACCATCTGTTTGGTTTGTTTATTGTGTGGGACTGTGTGATTTCCTTCATTCATTTGACTCGGGCAAAGAACTTTAAATATGTCGTAAATAAACAACATTCAAACATTTCTCATTGAACAAATTGACATAATCAAGGGACCCGGTTGACTTATCAAGGGACCCGGTTGACATAATCAATGGACCCAGTTGACATAATCAATGAACCCATTTGACATAATCAACGGACCCGGTTGACGTAATCAACGGACCCGGTTGACGTAATCAATGGACCCGGTTGACATAATCAATGGACCCGGTTCAGTTAATCAAAGGACCCGGTTCAGTTAATCAAAGGACCTGGTTGACATAATCAAAGGACCCGGTTGACGTAATCAAAGGACCCGGTTCAGTTAATCAAAGGACCCGGTTCAGTTAATCAAAGGACCTGGTTGACATAATCGGAGGACCCGGTTGATGTAATCAAAGGACCCGGTTGATGTAATCAAAGGACCCGGTTGATGTAATCAAAGGACCCGGTTGACGTAATCAAAGGACCCGGTTGACGTAATCAAAGGACCCGGTTGATGTAATCAAAGGACCCGGTTGACGTAATCAAAGGACCCGATTGACGTAATCAAAGGACCCGGTTGACGTAATCAAAGGACCCGGTTGACGTAATCAAAGGACCCGGGTGACGTAACCGGGTGACCTAATCAAAGGACCCAGTTGACCTAATCAAAGGACTCGGTTTAAATATTGCGTGAATGAGCTGTTTTTGAGGATATCTTACAAAGAAATGTTAACAATTTATTCTGTTTATTTCTTCTCCAGATTGCTGCCATTGGATTGATTATCGCCGGGGCTTTGGTACAGACAAGGTTCCATGATTACTTCTCCTTCTTCGGGGGGCAGTTCAATGGAGCAGCCATATTGTTAATTGTTGTGGGGGTGATCATTTTTATGATTGCCTTCTTCGGTTGCTGTGGTGCCATAAGAGAAAACTACATCTGTACTATGGTGGTAAGTGGATTTACATTTCGGTGACCTTAAGTTCTTGTGTCACCGTCTTTATTTTGCCCTCAGGCATGGCTAAGTGAGTAGCCAACAGTGTGAAATGGACAACACGTCATCATATTAGTGAAACAACTTTTAGTAATAATATAAACCATTAAACAAGCAAATATAAAAGTGAAATAATATAACCTTGCTGATTGAGTAAAATGCCTATGGGCCACCTTCTTTCAGTGTGTAGACCCTGTGAGGGTGCGGGTGGGCCATGGCCCTGCAGAATACTCCCTCGGCTTCCTCGGTCGGTCGTAAGAGGCGAGAAAAGAGGTTGCTTTCTGTTGCCCTGGTGTTCGCGGAGCTAAAGGGCAACGGGAAGCAGTTTTGTTTGTGATGTTCTGTATTTGTGTGCATCGTCATATAAGTGAAATACCCTTGAGTACGATGTTAAACACCAATCAAACAAACAAACAAACAAATCAGTGTGTAGACCCCTTTATCTCAATTACCATCTTACACAATACTTTCACAATGACGACTCCTTATATTTTCAGTTTGCTGTCATGCTCATTGTTATCTTTATTCTGGAATTGGCTGGTGGAATTGCTGGCTTTGTAATGCGTAATAAGGTAAGTTTTTAACTCCTTGTCTTGTACTTGTTATACAGAAGAGCATGGAATGGAGTGATCAATAAATAATAAAGATCCATATTTTTATCCTCTTGAAACTAAACTTTGGTGAATAGATCACCTAAACAGATTGCCTGAAATGAAATGTTCACTGGTCACAAAGGTATTTTCTACAGTACTGCCAAAAGCTAACTTCCTTTTTTCCTGCTATTGTAGGCTTCAAATTTGCGGATTTAATGCGTCATTACATGCGTCTTAAAATGAAAAAAAATTGTGTCTTACTAGCCAACAATCCGCACGTTAAAAAAAGATTTGTCATACTTGCGTCATACTCCATACAATCATTTGGATCGACATGTTGTTTTGTAAAATCTTCACAATTCACTAATTCGATCGACCAAGCCCTGATGCAAAATGTGCAATGAGAAAAACGATGTGTTTTTTTTATTTAGGAACAAAGATATTTAAAATATTATGTTCAAAGTGTTCCAAATACCAGAGCATGGAGAGTCATTAAATTGAAACTCCTTTCCCAACATATATACGGCTAAATAATTGACATGCTAATCTTTTTTCTGTAAGAAGAAACGTCTCGAATATCATCAGTTTTGTTTCGAGTAAACGACATAGTACTGATCAGAAACATCAGCAGCGTAATGTATGTGCTAATTAATGACACTAATGAGCACAAAGTAGGGTAAACTTACAACTCCAATAAAAGGTATACAAAAATAAATTGTGATTCAATATTTCGGATTATAACCGTTGTGATGAGCGATCTAGGCTTTTTACTTTACATGTAGCCTCACATTTTGCCCTGTTTTGCGGATTATATGTTCGGCTTGTTTAAAACAGGGTTTCGCCTCATCTTGTGGCAGAACGTACTTTATTGCGGATTATAGCCATTTAATCTGCGTCTGACATGAGAAGTTAGCTTCTGGCGGTACTGTATGACCAGTTGCCCTCTAGCTAATGGCAGTTTGTTTGAAGAGTAACAATGCTGTCTATATTTAGCACTGGAAGGAAATTAACTTTCCAATATTATTGAAACGCTTCACAACATGGTCATGCAAGTGTCCATTAATGTTGAAATACACTACTGTCGTATAAGCCTGTGAAAGCATTTTCTAGTTATGCTGAAAAGCATAATATTATCTGAAATGTTGTACTTAAATTCAATTAAGGTCATTGATTGATTCAATCGCTTACTATTTCGAGTCCTGTTTATAACTATATCTCAAATTTAAAGGTGCCTTATCACATTGGAGTTTGTACCTAATTTGTGGCTTTTTGATTATTAATCAAGCGTTTTCTGCCATTTTTTCTATCAATCAAATTGCTACAAATTAGAAGTGTTTCTTTAAGTTGTAACTGCAACATGTTCCTAAGTGGTACCAGTTTACTAAACCTGTGCATCAGGACATAACTTTATATATATTTGAATAATAGATGATAGAGAAATATAGATAATGATGGTAGAGTTTTGAACCTATAACCCAGGTCCTTGGTTCGAATCCCGCTTGTCTCTCTTCATGGGTTCAATATATCTCTATTAAAGGCAGTGTGTACCGAAAAGTCATTCTGTCCTCTGTTATAAAGGAACATTATTTTACAAGTAAATCACATTGTAATTGTGACGATTTATTGGCAATATATCGAGGGCGATATAAACATTAAGACAGGTCTCTACCATGACATCCAAACAGACAAAGTATCATCATATATTGTCTTTTTCACAGCTCGAAGGTGAAGTAAAAGATTTAATGATGAAGGCTGAAATGAATTACAACAAAACTGGCTTTGAAGGTGTGACAAAGACATGGGAAAAACTCCAGCAAGATGTAAGTCTATTCAATAAATAGTATCAAGGGGTCAATATTTGTATCACATGAGATCATGGCCCTCTTGCTATGGGATGTTAGTTAAAGAGTAGCAATGCTATCTTTACATAGCACTGGCGGAAAAAGGAAGTTTTCAACATAACCCTTTACTCGCCTTTACTACGCATGGGGTAAAACACCAATCAAATAATCAATAACTTTAGGTCATGTAAAGTTGCATGGGCTTATGTGCATAATCTGCTGCGTGAGAAAGCAAGAATTAATTTGAAAACTTGAATTTTTTATCCTTGAGGAATTTCCAAGAAGTTGAAGTGTGATAATTGCAATTTTAATGCTGATATCTGGATATCAATTTCAGTTTCATTGTTGTGGGGTAGAAGACCCAACTGATTGGAAGAGGGGTGGATTACCAAACGGAACAGTACCAGATTCATGCTGTAAAACAATGACACAAGGTTGTGGTGTGGATTACATGAGAACTGGCAGTGTTATCTATAATCAGGTAAATAAATCATAATACAAACTTAATCACCAGAACCAGTGAGCTTGGCTTGGAGGTTTTGATTGCCTGGTTTAGTCCGCTGTATTAAGTTGGTCAAATATCACCTTTGTCTGATCTGTTGGTAAATTTTCGTTTGTACAACAATATTCTTATCAGTTTTTATGGACTCGTCTTCACAGAATGTGTGTTATAAGTTACAGTAACACACAGGCCCCCTTATTTAACTTCAAAGCTTTAGGAGGGGGCTTTCTGTTGCTCTGGTGCTTTAGTTGCAACATATGGCAGATCTATTTGTGATGTCCAGTCTATGTGCCAGTGGTCTGGTTTATGTTGCCAGTGGTGTCAAGGGTGGTTTCCTGCACCCATTGGACTGGCACCTTGTCATGTGAGTGAAATAGCCTTAAGAATGACGTAGAACCCCAAACAATTTTTGTAACCAAACAGTGCAAATTGGTCATATACCAGTTGGAGGGAGCTTACTGTTGCCAGGATGCTCTTTTCTAAAGGGCAACCCGAAACTGATTTGTTCGCATTGTTTCTGGCAGGTGATTGTCCTGTCTTGCCATTCTTTCTTGCCAGTGTCCTCAATGGTAGTGTCCAGGGTGGTTGGAGGGAGCTTCATGTTGCCCTGGTGCTCTCAGAGCTAAAGGGGAACCGGAAGCCAACCTGTTTGTGGTGTCTGTATTGCATCCTGTTGTTGTCCTGTATTTGTCTTGTCTCGTCTTGCCTTTTTCTGTTGTCGGTGGTGGTTTCCTTCACCCATTGGGCTGGTAAGTGGTCATATAAGTGAAATGCCCTTGAGAACGATGTTAAAACCCAATCAAACAATCAATGGTAGTGCCCTTCACTGATCTAATCATTTGACTGGAAACCAGAATTTGTTTTGTGTTTTATGTATTTTTTTGTGACATCTTTAAGAAAGTTCTCAAATGTTGTTGTTTTCTTTGATTGAATAGGGCTGTGTGGATGGTTTCGTGAAGTTTGCCAAGGACAACATCTATTATGTAGGAGCTGCTGGAATTGGGCTAGCATTTGTTCAGGTATGGAAGGAATATCTTCGCCATTTTCTCTTGTTTTCTTAGCGAAGGGCAGTTTGTTTGAAGAGTAGCGATGCTGTCCTTATTTAGAACTGGAGGGAAATTAATTTTCCAACATTATGGAAATGCTTCAGATCTTCGTTATGCTAGTGTCAATTATTGTGGGAATACACTGCTGTCCTATAAGTGAAATACCTTTAAGCATGGCAGAAACCAATCAATCAATCCACCAAGCGAAGGACAAAATGATGTCAATCTATTTCTGAGTGTCCTTTTATTGTCCTTTGTGATTGTCCCTCCTTCCTTTGTTGTGAGTGAGGTTTAGAGTGCTTTCCTTCACCAATTGGACTGGCACACTGTAATAGCAGTGAAATAATCTTAAATACTTCTTAAAGCTCCTATTAAAAAGCCAACCATCCAAATGCATGAGCACAGCCTTATTCTGGATGAACAGAATCAAGCCGTTCTAGGACAAATCCATCAAATTGTGAAGTTATGATGTGGCTTCAGCTGGGAATCTGAGGCCATAAGGGCATAAACTAAAGGTTTTTTTGATTGATTGATTCTTTATTCACTGAAATAGGTTGTATATGATAACAAGCCGAAAAGTGAAAAAAGTTCAGTGAAACCCAGAGTGGATTTGTTCTATCCCAGATTTTACAAAATTATTATTAAATAATGATGAAAACTAACTTTAAGTTAGTCAGTTTTCATAATTCTTTCTGTATTTAAATGACTCTATCCTTTTAACTTTGTCAAGGCTGCATCTGTTTTCCAATTAACTGTTGCCCCCATGAGGGAGCTGGTGGGCCATGGCCCAGCAGAATACTCCCTCGGCTTCCTCGGTCGATTGTAAGAGGTGAGAGAACAGGTTGCTTTCTGTTGCCCTTATGTTCGCAGAGCTAAAGGGTAACGGGAGCAGAATTGTTTGTGATGTTCTGTATTTGTATCCGTCGTCATATAAGTGAAATACCCTTGAGTACGATGTTAAACATCATTCAAACAAACAAACAAACAAACCAATTAACTGTTGAAGCTTGCATGGCAAACCCATCTCTATAGACAGATAAAATGTTGAAAACAACCCAATAGGTAATTATCTAAATGTTGATGAAAATTAGATGAAATAGAAAAGGTTTGCCAATGCCATGACTGAGATGTTTTCTTTCAAGCTCTGTCTTGGTAATGTTTCAATTTTTTAAGAATGCACATTCGTTTTACTCTTTGTATGCAGATGTTTGACCAAGAAAACAATGCTTGGAAAATCAACACGAAAAAAAAAATCAGTCTGTCAAATTTTTACCCCTTTGCCCATAATAACTTATCTTTAATAATACAGTATAAAACCCCAATCAACTACTTAGGCAAAAATATTCACATTTTTTAAATTTGTATTTTCAGATTGTTGGTATCATCTTTGCTTGCTGCCTTGCGAGATCTATTAAAAAGGAGTATGAGGTCGTCTAAGACTGTAATTTGAAAATATCTTCAAGCTGGGTCCGGTTGGATCCTGTAAATGAAAAACAAAAACAAAATTAGTCAGAGTGAATGGATTCACAAAACCAAGTCTTCAAGTCTTTACTTCATGGATCAGCCTTTTTTTTTGTGTTAAAAATTGTTAGCTTTGTCATCATTCTGTTTGAAGGCCTTTTAATCAGCAGAATAGGATACACCTCAGTTTTACACCCAATTCAAACTTGATAATATCGAAAAGATGGGCCCCTCAAAGTTTAAGGGCAGTATTATTGTTCTTATTATAGAAAAACATTCATTGTCCAACAAACTAAACACTTCCCATTATATGGGTTTAAATCTGGCTAGGTGCTGTCGGGAAACACTGCTAACATGCAAGTCAAACACCCTATTCAAATGTTTTTCTGAATGAAAAACCTCGCAAGTGATCAGCATCAACTCACCCAGATCAAATTTAAACTATGTTTTGTGATTTGGACAGTGTTGAACAACCAACAACACATCAGTGCATTAATCAGGCCTTAAAACAGAATGTTTTCTAAATTTTATCTTTTTAGTTAGAATTTTTTCAGATACCCAATCAAAAATGATTTTAGGTGGTGGCTTAAAACCAGATTTTACCATTTTGTGACCAATTGCAAATTAGATTTGCGAATGTTCCAAATAGGAGAAAAAAGACATTTGTATGTAAAACTTTATCTGTTAAGGCCGTGTCCAAAACAACTGATATTTATGTCGAGTGATGGTAGTGGAGTTATTTCACAAGCTTCAGAGAAATCCAGTGAAATTGAAAATTGTCTCTAAAATGCAAAATAATCAAGATGTTAAATGTACTCAACGGTCAACAGATTGAGCCAAGCTTTGTTCCAACTCCTTCATTTACCTTATCTTGTTAGTAATTGTTTTTTTATACATTTATTTTGTGTTAAAAATGATTAAAAAATTGTCACTGATATATCTACAATATGATGTTGACATTCAAGTTTTGATATAGTCTATCTTTTGATGATTGTTTTGATATAATGAAAACTACAACCCAATATGCTCTATACAAAATATTCGCTGTTACAATATTCCTATTCTTTTCACTACTCTTATGACATTAAGTTCAAAGAGAATGTACTAGAGAACTATTGCTAAGTCTGCTCTAATTAATTCAAGTTATTTTTTCTGCATAAAGACCATTCTAAATGTGGAGTTCATTACCATCTCCTTAAAAAAAAGTTTGATACTTTCGCATTTATTGGAAAGTAAGTTTGCAGTGTTTATATACACGTTGACACTTTAGTATATGCCCATTTGACTGAAGTCTTATCATATGTATTGGTTTTGATCTGCTTGTTTTCCATACTCAATATATTTAAAAATTAAAGATTTGGATTATAAAATCCCTGTTTTTTTTTTCAAATTACTTTTTCTATGTTGGTCATTGAACATTTTTAAATCACTGTTACAGATGTTGGAGAAAAGAAAATGTGATTGGGCAAAAACATTTAATATCGCTAAGTATCGGTTCAAGAAACCACAAAAAGTGTCTGTATCATCAATAGATGGCTAATAGCGTTATAATTTGGCAAAGCTACTATTCCGCTTAAATGACTGTCTGAGAATAATATTCATGTTCGTTTTCCAACCTAACATATATCTATTTATATGACACTAAAGATTGTTGTGTGAATTAAGTGTTTATTTTATGGTGTATACTGTGGTCTTATGAGTGAAATATCCTTGATTAAAACATCACACAGGGTTAAAAATCCAAACAAAATAACTTGTAAAATGATCACCATTGTATTGATTGTTTTATCAATAACCTCTTGTTAAATGTAAATATTTTTGTAAAATTTTAATTACTGAAAAAGGCTCTTGGCTTATTAGAGATAGAGTTAATGGTTTTGGGGCCCTGTATATCTTCCTGGAAAAAAAAATCGAAAAAGAGTTACTAGTTAACCGATTTCTTGAAGTATTTATGTAATTGAATTTTTGTTGAAGTTTGTCCAGTAACTGGTTTGACAACTGATATCTCATATTTATATCGCCAATAACATGTTATAATAATCATAACTTATTGCAAACTATTAATCGATTCAATATTGTCAATGTTTGGGTGAAGATCGTTTTTTGTGTAAAAATAATTGTGGAGGTGGCTCGATAGGGTTATCTCTAAGATAAGGGGGTCACACTAAACATATTTGTTGCGATGTGTTTGATGCGAATCTGCACACCTATTGCATCATGGGATGTTTTAATCGTTAATCAAAGCTGCTAGCAGTGGCGAGGGTGGTCTCCTTCACACATTCAGTTGGTAATATGACACCATGGATAAAATTGTATTAAACCCCAATCAAACTTGGAGCCCACTGTACATTTACTTCAATACCCAGTTTCGCCTTTGTTAGGACATTTGTTACATATGTTTGTGCCCTTAATCAAGTTTTCTCAATGTTGTGCCCTTAATCAAGTTTTCTCAATGTTTGTTCGTGAAATCTATTTTTACAAATACATCAACCCTTTGGCCCTATTTCTGTAATTTGTCCTGAATATAGACATCACAATAAAACCTAAAAATCTTCATCTTTGTTGGTTGTCTGCTAGCTGAGAAAATCTGTTCTGTCCATGTATATATCATTTCCCCATTACTCTGGTCTTTGCAAGAGGAATGTCCGAATTATTAACTTTTGTTTGATTGGTGTTCAACGTGGTACTCAAGGTTATTTCACTTATATGACCACGGACACATACAGAACATCACAAACAAAACTGCTTCCCGTTACCCTTTAGCTCAGGGAACACCAGGGCAACAGAAAGCAATCTCTTTTCTCGCCTCTTAAGATCCACCGAGGAAGCCGAGGGAGTATTCTGCAGGGCCAGGGCCTACCCGCTCCCTGGCAGGGATGAATTATTAAAAACGAGCAAACATATAAGCCCAATGTTTGGGTTAAGGGTCTGTAAAAACAAAACAACCTGTTGTAAGTGCACTGGCTACGACTATTACAATTTAAGTAGATCTCCAAACACACCAAGCGGGTGGTTGGAGGGAGCTTCATGTTGCCCTGGTGCTCTCAGAGCTAAAGGAGAATAGGAAGCTGATCTGTTTGTGGTGTCCTGTATTTGTCCTGTCCTGTCTTTGTTGCCAGTGGTGGTGAGGGTGGTTTCCTTCACCCATTGGGCTGGCACGTTGTCATAAATGAAATACCCTTGAGTACAAACGTTAAACCCCAATCCAACAAACCAAACACATCGATGGCCATGGCTTAGTGGTGGCGTTTTCGCTTACTAATTAAATCTGTTTCGATGTACCGTTTAC
The DNA here is from genome assembly GCA_031763545.1 of Mopalia muscosa. Lineage (NCBI taxonomy): Eukaryota > Metazoa > Mollusca > Polyplacophora > Chitonida > Mopaliidae > Mopalia > Mopalia muscosa. Next base: position 1,035 of record JARFOD010094974.1, on the reverse strand, counting down.
AGGATCGAGTCCTCATTTCGACCATCAGGGTGGGTGGTTTTTAAGAGGTTTTCTCCCGGTTTCCCAATGTGATGAGGCAAGGAGCATTGTGATGTGGACAATCCATCGTCATATAAGTGAAATATCCTAGAGTATGGCGTTAAACCCAAATCAAACAAATCAACTAATTCGCCATTGTGCTTTCGGGACCACTTGAAACCGATCTTTTTCCGATGTCCCGTTTTTATCATGTCTTGTATTTATTGCAAACGGTTGTCGGGTGCATATCTATTAGATATGCACTTCCGTTGTCAAATGTGACCAAAGAAACCCCCAGAAAAACTCAAAGTTTTGCACTGACATATTCCGAAGCCGTCCTCCGATGCGCCTGATTCCAGCCGGTCTATCAATCGAACCAATGGACATGATTGGCTACTTGGTTTAACAGGTTTCGCTGCTGTTGTAGACTAGTTTTGTAAAGCATTCAGCTCGTCAGAAAAAACCCCTTCTCTATGGACAACTAACTGTTACTCTGAGCATTTCTGCTGGTAATGAAACCTCGCTACTAATTCCTGAGGCGGTTCTAGCTTTGAACTTGTTTTTGCTCTAACCAGTCGTCACCAGCTTGATAAACCATCAAATCGTTTCGTTTTAAAACTTTGTTGGGGGTCATTAAAAGTAGGCCTAATCTTTACGTGAAATTTAATGTCCTTGACCTCTGCATCGTTTGAAAGTCTACGATTCCTCTTCAAGGTCAGTCAATGTTTCACAACACAAAAAACTTAATTTGGACTGATTGTTTTCTATCACGAGTTTTGTACAAAGTTGACTGCAACCCCTTCTGGAAGCTTCATCTGTGGGGTTGACTTGTCCTCAGTCATTGTGTTGAATAAGTTTAGTCTAGAGGATTAGCACAATGTATAGGGCTAATTCCTCCGTCTAAGCCCATGGTGAAAGTTGGAAATCGATAGGCTGCTATGGCCTCAAAAAAACTATTTCTGATTTTTCTCTGATTTTTTCTAGATACACTGAAACCATTGATTAGTATTTTACCTA
>JARFOD010094963.1:0-17266 GCA_031763545.1 Mopalia muscosa | reverse complement strand
TCTATACAAATAAATCCCGTGTTTTTTTGACGCTTAGAATTTGTTTTATTCATTTACAAACTTGAGACTCTTCATACAAGTTATTTGAGCTGTGACGTAGGCAGGGGAAACACCATTCGGAACAATCTGAGGCAGATAATGACGATTCCGTTGCGGATAATGAAGAATCCATACTGGGGATACACGAAGAATTGCTAGATAATATATTCAGTGAATATTGTACTAATTTTATACGTTTTCTAGGTATCAACCATTTGGGAAAACCTTTAGCATGTATAAAGAACCAATGGGCAAAGTTGAGTCCTCCCCTGATCCACTCATGTGAAAGTAGTTATCAAATTTGATTAAACAGCACATTAGATGATATTAAATTCTTCAGAATATTTTTACTTATTTTTATTTAATTGTGATTTTTGAATCAGAGTTTTTTAAAAAATTTTGTTTTATGTCTACATCATGCTGTCATTTGCGCATAAATAGTATCCAATCATAAAGCAGAAATAATTTTATTTTATTTTAACAAAAGCAAAGTTTAATGACATGCATCAAGCTACACATGTGTGGCCTCAATATAATGTACTACATGTACATGTATGTTATATGCTACTATGTGGGTTTGCTAAACATTCCTTTCCACAGTATGTGTGTCAAGTTGAATACTTCCAACTCATTGATAAATAATTAAACACACTTGACTTTGGCACTTGGATTGTAATCTGTTCAGTGGTAGGGATTTGATCTGTTTAGTGTTACATGTATTTGTTTTTAAATGTATATGAGCAGAGAAATATGTATCTGTGCTAGTGTGTTTACTTTTACATACATGAAAGTTTGTCCATTATATTTATACCATGCTTGCCTATGTATGGTAATGTAAGTACATCAGCTATGAATTAAAAAACAATACTAGTATATTGATATGTTCACTTTGTACTTCAGAGCAGGCCTGCGGCCGTGGCTTAGTGGTTATCCAATGTGCTTTCTAAGCCTACTTTGATGTACTGTTCACAGTATTGAGTCCGTCTGTTGACACTCAGGTATATGAGTGAGTTCCAAGACGTGGCTGGCAATCACGGGGTTGATTTTACGAGATTTCCTCTCGGTTTTCCACTGTGATAAGGTTAGGTGCAGTGAGAAATGGACAATTCGTTGTCAAATAAGTGAAATACCCTTGAGTATGACGTTAAACCCCGATCAAAAAAACAAAACTACTTCAGAGCAGCAAGAGCAAACAGCCTTGTATTTTGCGATAGTGATTACTGCATTGAGTTGACTGTTCATTTGATAAGTTCTGTTGTAAAAACGCATAGAGCTTACTTGTACACTTTTAGCTCTCGTCACAGTCTTGTGTAATAATCATATATGTGACCAACACTGTCACTGTTGCCAATAGAGAATACATTAGTGATAACAAAACCACTGACACTACATTTATAACCTTTATACAGTGTGTATAACATGATTGGGAAATAGGGGGTGGTACTTCAGTGACACTAATTCTCCACTAATTTAAATGTTAATATTAGTAAGTATCATTTATCCTATATTGACAGCCTCTCTGATTCAGATTGATTTTGAGAGACTCGAGATCAAGGAGTGGACAGTCCATTGTCGTAAAGGAGAGATTCCCTCCAGTATGACGTTATACACCAAACAAACAAATTGAAAACTAAACTTTAAAAACTCGTTCTCTTGTGTTACTGTAACTTAACTTTCTAGGATGATTGGTACCAGGGAAAGCAGATTTAAAAAGCGGTTCCCTGGACCAAATTAGCAGTGAGTTTCACAATGTGGCTCCGGCAATCGCAGAAGGGGTTTTACTAGGTTTCCTCCTGGTTTTGTTAGGCAAGGAACAGTGTAAAGTGGACAATCTGTCATCATTAAAGTGATATACCCTTGAGTATGATGTGAAATCTAAAACAAACAGACAAATAACTTGCCATTATTAAAAGCCACAAAAACTAATAAAAAGCTTGCCTTTTTAATTTTTAAGAGCACTGGGCAAGCACTTTAGTATTACATCATTGTGCTTCTTAAAGCGCAGTCTGTAAATCATTTTTCAGAGTTTATTTATTTATGCAGACGTTATTACATGAAAAACAGCAACAAAAATTTACATAGAAAGTTTTAACATCAAAAGCTTCTAGAACTTATCTAACTTCAATTCCCATTTGGCATATATGTCTCCTCATAAAGTGTATTTCACAAAAAATGTGTTGACTAATGTTATTTATTAGTGGTGTCCTTCCTTAGGCAAATCCCAGGAGTTTTGTACTAGCACTGTATATACATTGGCTTAACTCCATAAACCTTCAACTAGATAGGAGTTTTCGGCTAGATATATCCAGCCTTCATTTATTTATAACTCAAGGGAAGGCATAACCTATTGATCAACACTGGCACCACACTTTCCCCTGCCTGCAGTGAAATGATAGGTGTTCCTGAGCTAGGGCGTATGTTCAATTCTATGTACACAGTCTCCAGAGATTGAGGGCAAGTTAAAAACTTGGATATATATAAAACATTGTATCTAGTCTCATGTAAATCTGGAACAATCAGGAAAAGTGATTAATTTGAACTTTAATCAAGTTTTCTGTCAACACTGTCAAAATAAAATTGATTGAATATACAATACAAATACATGATTCCTGGTGTACTGGGTATTAACCGATTATTTGATTTTATTCAACCTGTTTGATCATGATGCCAATATGCGATCATAAATTATAATTAAAATTTAATAATTTTTCCTTTTAACCATTTTAAAACGTTTGCCTGTTAAAAATTGCAGGTGGACGGGTCTCTAGCCGCATGTTAGACTATGATGATGATTCCAATCATGTTTTAAAAAATGCTGTTTTTAATTGATTTGAACATATTTTACCCATAAAATTTGACGTCCTTCAAACACACCAAAGCCAAGTTGCTCACATATCTACCGGTCAGGAACAGTTGGTCACAAGTGTAATTGTCTTTCAAACACAACAAAAAACACTGTCCATACCAAGCCTATGGAACAGCTGATAATCCTTCATGGAGTTCAAGTCTTCTATAGGATTAATTTAAGACTAAAAACCATTTTGGAAAGAGAACAAAATTCTAAACTTAAACCGATACTTCTGGTTGCGATACAACGCATATAGGTAAAACGGGCATCATTTCTTGTGTTCAATTATGCTCCCTAATTTTCTAATCGAGCTATTTCAATTTTATAATTGGATCTTTAAAAAATGGGTAATGCACAAACTACAATTAAAGTTATCCACGTGGCCATGTCTTTGTACTTTTATCATGAGAAGATCTCCACAAATATTAACCAATCAAATATCTTTTTTCTCAAAATAGGTGCCAACGTCAGGAGACCTCTTAGAGTCGACTGTTTAAACCTTTGACAGTTAGCCTATATAGGTCATTGGTTCACATATGTTATTAACCTGTAACACACGAGAGTGTTAGTCCCGTGATGTCATGGACAGGCACTGGCCATGCCCAAAATGTCAGCTGCCAGTGGTCGTAGGGAGGTATATTTTATGAAATCAAGAAACGATAAGTTGATGCCATATTTAAGTATATTTAACCTTTCAGGGAATATAGGGATTATTTCAGCCGGGAGTATCGCTTTAACCAAAAAAATCTTAATAAAGGAAGTGATTCCCAAAATAATAAAAATCTAAGTAATCTTACAGTTTAGCCTTCTATCTACAATACAATCATGTGTATTTGATTTGCTTTAGACTTCGCCATAGACTTCAATTCTAACTTTTGTCAGTGAATGCCATCATAACCACATCAGAACAATGGCATGTGATGCCATCTTATTCCTGGGTGAATATTCTATCTTTTGAAGCCTCCAATTAATTTAGGATAGGGTAAGATCAGTATTGATAGCTTGGGCCATCAACAACATATGTCTGGAGACATGAGGAGCCTTTCTGAGCAGGCAACCGAATGTCACCTGGGACAGGAGGGAACCGGAAGATCGATATTACACTGATCATTCCATTCATACTTGACTGCTCAGATCACAAGCCATACCAAACCTGACATGGGACTAATGATCTCGGCATCCTCTTACTCAAAGCAAAAAAAAAAAAGAAGCGCAGTCAAGACTACCATTAGCAATTAATGTAGGACATTTTCATATTGCCTGTCAGAGTCCAGTATTTCCTTTCTGGGCCATTATGGTATTATAGTACACTATTTGTATGATCACTTACATGTAGTAAATATGACAGGAAGAGATGAGATCACATTCTGACTTCATCTTTATTGTAAGACCAAGAAAGTGATGCCAATGAATCGTTGTTTCCTTTGTTGAAAGATGACATTCCAGTTCCATCACAGTTATTCTGTAACATCAGATTACAAGTGCCTACATGTTGGTACAACAAAATATTTTACTACTGGCCTTTGCAAAATGTAAACGTTTTGGCACAGAAAATGATAATGTCATGAAATACTCATCCCATGAATTCCAGTGTATTTCAACCAATACTATTCTCATCTATTAATGAACAAAACCACTTACCTCCAGCTTGCAATTTCCCTAACAGTATTGACTTAAAAACAGTTTGTTTGTTTTTTTAAGAAGCAAACTTCTTTTTAATATCTCGGCCGTGGCTCAGTGGTAGTAAGTGCGCTTCCTAAACTGAACCTGCTTCGATTTATCGTTCACAGGATCGAGTCTGCCTGTCGACCATCAGGTATATGAGCAAGTCACATGTTGTGGCTCCAGCAATCGCGGGGGTAGTTTTTATGAGGTTTCCTCTCGGTTTTCCACCCTAATAAGGCTGTGTACTAATTGAACTGGACACTCGATCGTCATATAGGTGAAATACCCTTGAGTACGCTGCTAAACACCAATCAAACAAACAAATCTTTCAAATATCAATATATTTATTGTCTGCTCGCCGTCTCTGTAGTTGGTAGGAGATTCATGTCGGAGTGTTACTGTACCTCTCCTGAATAAAATGTTGAATTCCTCCTGATTACAACATAGAATGTCCAAAATTTCTCTCCTAATCCTACAAAAGGCCTATAATTTTTTTCTAAAAAATTCTCTCCAATAGTTGAGATTTCACACAAAGTATGGTTGCATATTAAATATGTGGGAATTTCTCAAGCTGTGCATCCATAGAAACCAAATTTATCTGTACCTCTGAGTAAATTACACACTTTTTCATGTTTGAAACCACGTTTTGTCCTGGGATTGTATGCCATTTTTCCAACAAACCATAAGGTTGGTTAGCCTTCAGATAAGTGAAATAACCGTAGGAAATGCTAACATGTAATACCACAATCAATTAATCAAATAATTATTAAAACAATTAAGCCTGTTTGTTAATTATGGCTTAAATTTCAATAGAAGACAGGAGATGCCTTTTTGCATGTATAATCTTGTCATTGATGGATTATCAATCTACACTGTGGTTATACATGTATGTATTGTTGCAAGGAAATGTTGACAAAGTTGAAAACAGTTAACAACAGTTTTTTCAAGAGATGGGAGGGGGGACATCCGGGGCAATGCACTTAATCAGTGGGAAAATTGCACCAACTCTGTCACATTTGTTTGTACACGTTTTTGGCATTAGCCGACCCATCAACTGTTTTCTCTCGGTTTTCCATCGTAATAAGGCTGTGTACAGTGTGAAGGGGACAATCCGTCATCATATCAGTGAAATACCCTTGAATACAATGTTAAACACCAACCAAACAAACACACAAAATCATTAAAATTCGGTCATTCGGTGTACATGTGGAGAAATTGGGATTCGAACTTCTGACTTTCATTAAGACTCCATCGTGATTCTCTGTACTGATCAATATTTTTAGATGTTTTAAGTGTGTAAATATAATGGCTATAATTCAATATCCTTATAGCTTTTAAGTATTAATAATTGCTTCTTTAATTTATTATATCCAATTGTTTCAATTACAATTAAAACATTACCACCTAAAGCCTGGTGCAGGTCAACTTGTGGCTGAGAGAAACATCTCAAAGCATCTGATCGGGTGCTGCTTTTGGCCGTCCTGAATGTGGTTACGTCTTGCAGCAATTGCAACCCATTTCACATTTTTTAATAAATATGTGATGCAGCTAGTTTTTGCACAAACAATAAGAAAAGTACTTTATAAATGTTAAATTAAATTCTAAAAATATTGTGGAATAGTTTATCTTTATCTGTTTAAGAAAATAACCACTTTCCAATCTGTCTATGAAAGCCAGTCATTCTTTAATTAGAATTTGAGTCATTGTTTTATATGTCCTTTTGTCCTTATTTGATTGGTTTTCAATCATAAGTTATGATTTGAGTTGTGGTAAGACGCCGCCCACTGGTGGGTTTAAAAATGACATCATTCTGATGCTACCTTGTGTTTAGAGAAGCAGCATATTTAACAAAAAACAGAAATGTGCATTGGTCAACTCTTATAAGATATGTCCTGATAGTCTACTCAGCCTACCTGTAGTACTGAACTTTAATAGATTGAACATGTCCTCACAACTTTTGTCCTAGACACCTGTTGCCTTGTGAGGGCAGTGTAGGCATCTTTATATTTACATTACAAATAACATCAATATACACAAATACATTGCACCCTAAAAATTCTGAGACAAGAAATAAATTACTTGGGCTGGGTCATTTAAAATGAATAATGCCTATATATTTTATTGAATGATACAATAGATCATAATGCATCATTGTAAGCAATATGAGTAAACGTTGATATTTGTTAAATTTAAGTATCTATCAAGAGCATTTGTCTTGACGAATGTATAGAAATTTTATACATGTAAATAAAATTCCTTGGTAGGGTTGCTTTATTTTATTTATTTAATAATTGATACATGCTCATTAAGGAGTAATGCAATTTGTATAAAATTAGGTACACTACTTCGACTCACTAGAGCATTTACATGTGCCTTGTTCAATGTGTAAATCAATACAGGCTGACTATTAATGATAGAGCCATGAAGGCCCCAGGGTTTAGCATGGATGAGCTGATTTGTGGTCAGCATGTCCAGACAGCCTCCAGGTAGTTAAATCAAATTGATCCCTTCTTGTGGACAGAACCAGACCAGAGGTCAAGGCCAGTCTGAACCATGTGTTGAAATAAGGGGAGATATTTCGATCTCTTATTTTGAAATCGTGTTGTGGAATTGCTCACTTCTACTATTTGACCATAGAAATATCACTTACTTTTGATCGGTTATTGTCAGATTTTTATTACCTGCCTTTAATTGCATCCCTTGTCTAAATGACTCTATAATGATTGAAAAATGTTCATAAAGCTTCCATATTAAATCTCATTCAATACATTGCTATGTAATGATGGTACCATTATTCATACATGTACATGTTACGATGTAGTTGAAAACAAATCATTATGCATAGCAACATTGCATGACTTGTCCTCTTTGTAAACTTATTATAGGTCTAAATATAGCCCCAGACCGGATGCCTTTGCCTTTGTAGCAGCACTTTGGCAGAATGGACATATTACCTCTCACCAGAAGACATTGCTATTTCCTTCTTTCAATAGCTTTTCACTTCTTTCTTTTGATAATAACTTCAGACATGCTAAGAGACCATTCTATAGTGTACACTATTGGGATGATGCCACTGCCCTGTTATTCTGTAGAAAGTGCTCAACTTGTCTGGTTTGTGTATTTAAAAAAATCCACTTAAGGAAGTAGAAATGAATTGTCTCATGGACTGGGACAGGCTTGAAGCAGGCACAGGTATCACAGGAGTGAGTCAACAATGATATGTGTATTATAAAGGGCAGGTAACAACTTGACTGGAAAGCTACTGAGATAAGCAGCTTCAGTGAACAACTATATGTATAATTCTGCAGAAATAATCCAGGAATAAACTCTACTAAAAGCACCATATGCTATAATGCCTGTCAGACTGATCTCAAATGTATAGAAAAACTTCTTGGAAAAATGATAACCTATGATACAATAGACATTCTAGATGACAAGTTAACTACTTTATATTATACATGAAATGCGATATTATTCAAATAGGAGGGATTGTGTTTTGACTGTGTTTAGTTAATCCTCTTCTCTAGCTGAGTAATAAACACCAACAATATGTAACTAGATATACTACATGAATACCATGTACATGATTGTCAATAAAACAGCATTAGCTCATAAATCAGGACCATGTTGTAATGTGTAGTAATATTCGGTCAGTTTTACTTTTTTGTCTTCAGGTTATTTACAAGTGTATAATTACACTCTGACTATTTTATGATGTCATTGCACTACAGATCAAAGCAATTTATTTGTTTTTCTTACGCTGGTAATAACCTTTATTATTCTTTAATCACAATAATTTCCTCCTTTTTTTTTTTTTAAACCCACATTTAAACACTTTTAAGATGCAGGATTTTCCCATACCTGTGGTGAAGATTAAAGATCGGCCACATGGTCTCCTAGGGTCAACAGGATGGCTCAGGTGTATCACTTAGTTGCAGTCTGCTTTGAAAAGCTAGATGGTAGATCATGTACTTGATGCATCTTTTACTCTTTTTTTTTTCTTTTTTTTTTGAGAAAAAGGTTAGTCACAAAAAAAAGCTGTAGTCAGCATGCCTGATAAATATACATCTCTGCGTAAATTGTGTCATTTATTGCTTAAAAGAGATCTTTTTATCCACCAGTTTTTGAAATATTTTTTTAATTTTTTTTTATTTTATTTTTTTATTTTGTTGTGTTCATGGCAGCTTTGGACAGTACATCTTAACAATCTTTTAGGAACAAGCCGTCCGCAGGTCTTATTTTCATGTATCTTGTGAAAAATAATACACACATTAAGGTATCCCCAATCAAACATTGATGTTTTGTAATCTACAGGACAAAATCTTTCTTTATAGCCTACACCAGATTACAATTTAAGATTTTAAATTCACGCTATTGTTCCACATAGTGACATTAGCCTAAGTTAATTGTAATTACCATTACGACACAATAACTTCAATACTGGTTGCCTGGGAAATATCATTCAAGGTGAATTTTGTTGAAATGGAACCCAAAACTTTGTCAATAGTTCTGGTGTCTTGAACACATGCACCAACACTTTTCACTAAAAGGACTGTATAAACCATTTGGAGACATATGTATGTTAAATCACTGAAAGATGGAAAATGTAGTAAAGTGTTGATTCTTATGTACATGCACCTTATAACAAGGAAAATTACAAGCTGGAAGCCATCAGGAACCCAAGATCCTCAACTCCAAATAATACATGTAGTAATGAAGTCGTTAACTTAGATACCTAGAATGCTAACAACTGTTAATGGATTGAAACGTTACTGGATCGAAGCTTACATTGTTAAAAGCTTTCTGCATGTCCTGTGACCAGCTTTTAATGCACATAAATGCTCTGTGTTAATCACCTCAAATAAATGATTGCTACTGATCAATTTCCTACAAGCTTTAATACCTGTCAGAGTGTGTGGCTGAAGACATGCAGTAGACGTCAACATGTAGCACTGATTAAAATGGAGGGTTCAACAATTTATGATCCAATGGCCAGTGACAGATACAACAAAAATAAACACCAGTTACCAGCTTCTGTTTTTTGTTTCACAGATTAATACTTACTATAACTGCTCTTTTACATGTAGTTCTTTATTATCAAACTATAAGTACATGTAAGAGAGAGCATAACACATATTTTGAACCATATAAATAACAATTACCTTCTCTTTAGATGTTTGTAGGTTACCCAAAACAACAAGGCTAAAATCATCTTAAAGGTATTCCCAAATGGCTGATGCATAGAAAACTTTTTAAAATGGTCACAAAATTCACCAGATGATTTGCAACTTGTTTCATTCTGTGTATTAAAAGGTGGAGAATAAAACAAATTCTAAACATCAAAAAAATATGCGATTTTTTTTACAGAAGGTTTATAGTTATTATCTTTGTAATTCAGTCACTTTCAATCTGATTTAAAACCCATTTGGGATACCTTTAATTATGGTGTTTTCTTTTTTCTTATCATTTTCACTCTGCTGTATCTAGAAATTTATCTCTGGGAATATCCAGAGCATGATATCATATGATTCATCGATTGTAATTAACCACCATCGTTTGCCAGTGTGATAACTTGTAGAAATATGAACCCTTATACACAGAACCCTTTCTTGAAAAAAATACTACTACTTCAACCTGTTAGACATTCATTATATTCGATGAAGTGGTACTTCATCTTGATGCTGCATGCTTTGACTATAGACTGATTCCCAGCCCTTTAGGGTGTACATCTACCAGAGAATAATTGCGACAGTCTGGGCAAAGTAAAGCCCTTTTATAAAGTTAATAATTAATGGATATCTCAAGATAAAAGCACTTATGTGTGCATATATTGACAGTACTGGTATCCAGGGGCTTAGCCGGAAATCAGAAGTAGGGTGTCTAAAATGGTCATTTTGCTTCACTTTTCTTATAACTGGGCGTCCAATTTTGATAGTTTCCTATCTCCTTCATGTTAAAGTTTCTTAAAACAGGGTGTCCAACTGAGGCTTTTATTCACTTCAGGGTGTCCATTTGGACAGGTGGACAGGTGTCTGCCTAAGCCCTTGCTGGTATGCCCTGCTAATCTTGTGTAATAATCCAGTACTTTTCAGGAAGATCATATTGTTTGAATCTCTCCATGTTAAAATTGGAATAGATACAGATAGAATTGTTTGTACAGTAGAATGGATCAGATATTTTTGTTTTTAGAAAGACCCAAATTTAATAAAGTAGGCCTCTATTAGTAAAGACTTTTTCCAAGAGTAACACAAATTTCTCAGCTACAGAAACACATTTAAACAGATAACTGTAATTAGTTTGCTTCCTGTATTGTATGATGAGGAATGGTAAACATTATAAAGCCTGATCTGTAAGTGATCTATGATTGAGTGGCAGAGATGTACAGGGAGGGATGGATTAAGCACATGCTTTTAAATACATGTAGGACATTAATGGAAGGGGACACCACAAACATTCAAAAAAGGTTATTTATCATTTTGAAAAATAAAAATAAATTTTATGGTCTCTTAGTATTTACATTTTTAATGACATACATGTAATTGTATGTCACCTGTATTGTATATATGGGGGAACCAACATGCTTGGGGCTGTGCTGGACTCCATCCAACCCTATATATAAGTAAACTGTTTCTCCACCCTGCCATTAAAATCCCTTTCACTTTATCACAACACTGATATTTCCAAACAGTACATATGTGTATTCCCATACAGTTTCCTATTTATCTTTACTTCATGTGCTACTGATATTGGTAAATGTGTTTGAGAAAATGAAGATTCATGATTCTAAAAACATTTGAATTAATATTTTGTTAATGTTTGCTCTATTACTCTACTTCTATTTGCCAATATTGTCACCGGGCTACAGGCTTTGCACTATTAAACAACGTACAATTGTAACCCAACCGTTTCCCTGTGGGTAAATAAAGCGTGGGTTGAGGCTGCCCACACTACAATTAACCTGCAGCTAGTTTATCAGCCAGAAGTCAGGTCGCAGTGTTATTCTACCCACAAATTGTGTAACAGCAATTTATCACAGATTGCCATTTCCTTGTGGTTAATCCAATTAAAGTCAGTGCTTCACTATTGTCTAAATTAATGTATTTCATTGTGTGAACCTTTCTATAGTTGTGACCTCAAGGGATGACCGTTACACATACACGTGTAATTTCATAATTGTCTTCGCTTGTCCATAAACCTCCTGTGTCAATGATTTTACACATGGGAAATCTTCATATGTTTTACTCTGTTTGATTGCTTTGAATGGTGCCTGTTATGGATTGTGTTTGTTAGTTTGTGAGTATTTTTATAGCCATTAAGATGATTGCGGAATCGGAGAGAAAAGGAGTCTTAAAATAACACACTTGTAAACATGTACATGTAGCAACATGTGTATGTTTAAATGTATTTGTTAAATATGCACAGTATGCTGAAAGTCAGGGACATTAGATTTTTTTGCAGGGTTTTCAATCTAACAAGATTGATAACTCTCTTAAACATATTTATATAACATTCTTGCGCTTGCTGAATTTTTGTTTTGTCTATAAACATTTACATTATAATGAAAAGAAGTGTTAAAAGCCTCTTCTTACAGATCTTATAAAAAGGTGATAATTATGAAATAAATGTAGTGCCTAATAATGTAATTAATCGCTGCATCAGGTTTTGACATGCTCTGACTGCATTGTACATGAAGTTAGTAATGTGTACAAAATAGAATATAATAGAAAAAAGTGTACATTGCAACTTACAATACAAGAGTCAAGATCCCAACAGAATGATACAATAGAAATCTCCCTACGGCATCAAAACTACATTTATCAACCAAAAAAAACAACAACAAATCTGTCATTTTCTATGTGCATTTAATAGATAACTTACTTAGCATATATATATATATTTTTATACATGAAGATGAAGCTAAAAGATAACAAACCAAATAAAGGTTTGATTTGTTAATGTATATTTATCTGTGGGTGTGGATGGAATTCTGTCAATTCTGACTAGGATTTTTGAAGTGAAATCTAAAATTTTTGGAATAAGAATGGTAGAAATAACAGCTTTCTTTTATATAGTTTCACTAATCCATTTGGCGTGATTTTTAGGGGAAATGTGGAGCTGAAGTAAAGCAAGTGGAATGGTTTTATTTTTATGCTGGTGTGTACTGTTTGTTCTAAAAAACTAACACTCCCATTAGCAATTTGATTACCAGCTGGTATTAATCTATGTTTGTTAACACTGAACTCTCGTCATATTGTATTTACAGAAGGGTTGAAATCACAATTATCTACACCAGTGACCTTCATGTGATTTAGAACAAGCATTCCTAAAAACCTAATAAAAATACATGTTTGTGATGATGATAATAATAAAGGTTAATAAATGTCTGACCTCTCTCTTTTCCCTTAGAATTTTTTTACATTTTAAATTTATCTTGTAACAAAGTTTGTCAGATCCAGGGCCCCTATTTACAAATCTACTTTAGTTAATTAAGAAAAACGTAGCAAATTTTCAAAATTTCTTCAAATGGAATGACAACTTTTGGTAATTATTATTGCTGATTGTATATGCAAATTATCAAACTGAAATTTATTTTTTCACAATTAACATGTTTTTCAATGGAAAATTTAAGAATGAAATTTTTCAAAATATTTGTTAACTGAAAGAATCAGTAAGTTGGTTCTTGTCCTAATTTGTTGGACTGTATTCATATAAATCAGGGTTGTAGCCATAAAATTATGACAATGTCTATGTGTGTTTGGCTATCAATGAAAAACCAATGTTAAATCATTATGTATGAAAGATGTAAGCAGCTTTACCCAAATTTATCTCCTTTGGTGTGAAGCGCTATTAAGTTTAAATTTATCAACTAATAAAGGACTTCACACCATGTATATATGCTATGAGTGATATTTTCTGGTGTTAGCAACTAATACTCTTTCGAGTAACTTGGCACAGGTGGGCACATGTCTAAAAAAATATATATATAGATCACATTCTCCAAATGGTGTTTAGTGGGGATCATCTAGTTTGTAAGGACATCCCCTGGGGATAGGTGTTTCACTTTGAAATCCATTCACCCCTTGGCTCTTTGGTGTGAGAATAGGATAACACAATAATCAGACGGTTCCCCCACTAAAATGTACAGTACATTTTTTGTTCTAGGTACCCAAATTAATAGGAGAAGTCAGATCTGGAAGTTTGACCTGTCCTTGTAGAGTTTACAGTACATCATTTAATGGTAAGTAAACTATGAAATGTAAACATTTTTAAATCTACTTCCCTTGGGGCTGTTATCAAAGAAAGTTACACAACTGGTAAATATGCAAAATACATGTAATATTAAATTTCCATGTTTTTATACAATAAACAGCTTAAAGTAAAATATGTTTACTGTATCTAATATGATAATTATGTGTGTATTTCAGATTGTTAAAGCATTTGTTTGTTTAATTCCTGCAAAATGTGTATCAGCCATGGATTTTAAAAATCTACGAGTCATCAGTCAATGGCCATAGAATGAACACAATATTCAATTTTGACGCAGAACTATTCAATATCCACAAATCCACAAAATAAAAGGTGAAAATGTTCTATTTCAAAATGCCGGCGGTTGGAGGGAGCTTCATGTTGCCCCGGTGCTCTCAGAGCTAAAAGGGAAAGCGGATCTGTTTGTGGTGTCTGTATCACGTCCTGTTGTCGTGGTCCTGTCTTTGTTTGTTGTCAGTGGTGTCAAGGGTGGTTTCCTTCACCCATGGGGCTGGCAAGTCGTCATATAAGTGAAATACACTTGAGTAAGACGTTAAATCCCAATCAAACAAACAAACAATCTATTTCAAAAGAAACTTATCATTGACTTCTATGAACCCCTCATCAACGTATTTCTGACAATGAGTTGTTTAATTGAGTATAATGGTTATTTTTTTATTTATCAGAGGTTATTATGCAATTTATACTCATTGTAACGCAAAAGCCAAATCAACGACCATTGACATATTGTAAAGATCTGATTGGAATATTATACTATTTGTATTTTAGATGTGAGTGTTATGTATCGTGATGGCTTGCCTGTGATATCCCTTCCCCTACCCTCCAGACTGGAACGCTGTGAATTCACCCTCAAACCAATCACACATACTGTGGGGGATTTTATTAGATATATTCAAGACGAGGATGGGGGTATTGATAGAGTAGCCATTTATACGGAAGGTGAGGGGAACTTTCTTTTCAAGTTTAACCTGGCAAAGTGGTAAGAATGGGAGTCTCGGTAAGTTGGCAAGGGAGGTAATTTTATCCTTGGAAAGCGGTCCTCTGACGTCAGTACATTCGTGGTTGTGGAGGTTTTACATGATGTCACACACATTTGTGCATTGTGACGTCATTAAAAAGTCCATGAATCTCGACGGTTTTGACGTCAGAGGACCGCATTCGATGCCCTTTTTGGAACATTACGAGACTCCCATTCAACGGGTGAAAGCATTTAAACTTAGTAGCTTCTAATAATATCGCACAGTTTGACGTTTAACGTCAGATACTTATCGTCATACTGACGAATAAAATAACAGAGCCACGTATTCTGTAAACACGTGGTACTCTTTATAAATATAAAACCACCACCTCACCCTTGGATTAAGGAACTCGTGTTCAACAGCGTCAGCCGGCAGACTGGGAAGCACTTTTTGTGGGTTTAGCAGAAACACACTTTTAACGCCTCTGTTTGACCTGTGATAAGACGGCTCGCCATCTTTGCCAGGATCCATGTCGCTATATGCCCAGATAAGTCGAACGGTTTCATCCTGTTGAGAGATAAAACATGCATTTAATTTATTCTAAATAAATGAAGAGAGAAAAATGTGCTTGCCTCCACCGGGAATCGAACCCAGGGCATTTGGGTCACATGCCCAACACTCTACCGACTGAGCTACAGAGGCTCACGGCAAGGTTAGTCTCGAATTCTTACCCAGTGAAGACGGAGATTTTCTCGCTTCAGAAAGCATGAACACAGGGATGCATTTAATACATTTATTATAATGACAGCAAGATCACTGAAAGACGACTTATCGATGAAGCCGAAAATATTGCCAGCCAAAAAGGTGGCGTTGATTCGGCGTTGGCATCAAGAAAGGAATCTACTTAACTAATTTATTGTAACATTTGTGCATGGTGATGTCATCCACAAGGGTTTAACTTCAAACGGCAATGCGGATTGTTGCTGTGCGAAGTGATATGCCATCGACTAACCTTCATCTTTATGTATATACAGTAAATTTACCGGTACCGGCTTCTCACGGATATCCCATCGAGCACAAGTATATATCAAAAAAGCGCCAAAAAGGACATAACGGCTCATAGGCTGTATACCTAGACAATCCTTCTCAGAGGTTGAATAAATTGGCTAGCGAAAGTACCATCTCCACCCATCTTATAAAGCAATAATTGGAAACAAAGAACAAAAAGTAATTATTATTGTATTATGTTCCTGAGAGAGTATCAGAGAGTCACCGGTCAGCATCGTGGCCGGAAGTCTTCTGAGAACCAATCGGCTATACCACGGAAGACTGTGCTATTGTGGTAACAGCAGTACTCTCGACCTGGATAGGTGTATTAATATGTATCCAAGTCGTACATGTTATTCGCCGGAAGCCTGTTTACCAGCGTATACACACTATTCCCCATGTATTCTTAACTAAACCCAGCGATTTTCATATGGCTACACTCTTAGATATAATGATTCTTTGAGGGTTCTTAGAAAGGATGATGGTTCTATATGGAACCACTACGACAAAAACGGTTCTTTGGTATTAGAAGAAAGGGAGACATACTAGGCACAGTTGCTGTGAAGGTTCCATACTGAACCGGGAGGTTAGACCGGGGTGACGACTGAAGAATCTTAAGGATACTCTAACCCCCTTACAGAGTGTTTTTACATTTCTACTGTGAATTTTGCAACAGATGTATATATATTCTGAATCATCTTTTTCTGTGGAACAATAATAAGTAAATTATTTTGTTCTAAAACTTACAGACAAAAATGTTTTGCATAAAAAGTAAATTTCACCTCTTTTTCACATTACTACTTCTTTTACACTATATTTACGTCAACTGTTCAATTTTACATCAACGTATTATATACATTATGGGAACCAAAAAACAGTGATTCAGTTTTTTCTCTCTTGTCTTAGTTTTCTTGCAATATGGGGTTAAAGGTCAAAACTACCCAAAATGAGTCAAAATAGTTAAATTTCAACTACTTATAACATTATCTAAGAAACAAAAAAAGACATTAAAAATCTGAATGACTGTTTTTTTTAGTTTTATATGTCAACATGAAGTGTGCAAAAAATCAGTTCTGTAGGTATAAAACAGCTGAGAAGTAGGCATAGTGTGAAATATACCAGTTTTTGCATAAAAATTGACAAGAGCTGACCATGTCAAATGTTAGTTGAATTCCATTCAAGCTGTGATCGATCTACCACATGTGGCGTCAGTGATTAAGTGCTCAATATACAATACACGGAAACCGTTGATAAGCGTATATTCACAGTGGACAAACAGTTAATCCTCTCTGGATACTCTCTATTAATTGATTGTCAAAACACACCTGTTGTAAATAATGTAGTCAAGTTTTATCATCAAAGTTAACGGTGTTTAAATTCAATTTTTTTATCGGGTCTGATCGGTATGATAAAGATCACTTTCTCAACTTTAGGAATGTGT
>JARFOD010094962.1:0-32208 GCA_031763545.1 Mopalia muscosa | reverse complement strand
AACCCCCCCCCCCCCCCCCCCCCCCAACACACACACACACCCACTGGATGTATGTGTGGTTTATGATTTGGTCTTTTTGTAGTCTATTAAATTGAGGAATTGTTTTTTGAGTGTAGGGTATCTGACTATGTTTAATAAAATGTTTGAATTTGAATTTTTCTAGCATGTTTAGAAGTCAATCCGCATTGAGCAAAGCGTTAATGTCTAGACTTGTTCTTGTATTGTTTATCCATTGAACTGAATATTCACCTGATGTTATAGATCATCAGTTCTCACATGTTATGCCATGTCTAGGTTATTATCTACCACATTCTTCATTTAATAGACTTTAACGAACCCTAATTACCTCATAATATCACAGCCATATCATGCTCTTGAGACGTGCATTGAACCTTAAATCAAGTCCAGTTTAAACAAAAAAACATTTTAAAATAATGTCTGTTGGATTACGATAACTTGCACTCACCTTTGCTGATTGAGGAGATGTGTTAATTCACATACCTGAGGTGTAAGCAAACACATCTATAAACAGATAACAGACACTAGTGTTGCACAGTTGCATGACTTTGCCTAATTATCACATGTGCACTGTCTTACAGTGTCCATGTGAGTGAGTCATGAGTGGTATGACTGAATAATGTGGCCCTGAGTGTAATAAATAAAAGACGCACCCAAATGAATAACTATGGTGCCAGAATCAACCTATTTTTTTAAGGAGGTACATGCAATAGAGTTATGTGAATCAAGTATGGTGTCCAAAATGGTCATTTTGCATCACTTTTTTAGTGATTAGGTGTCCAATTGTTACAGTGTCCTTGTCCTTTCAATTCAGGGTGTCCACACGGCAGGTGGACACCCCTTTGGCTAAGCCCTAAAGCCCTTGTAGAGTTACCTAAAACTAAATCCAACTTAATAGATGTAGCCAAAACTGAACCACTAGAAGTCCAGCATGGTTGTGTTGCATTGGCTTGAACAAAATTGCCCAATGTATAGCCTTTATGTGTCTACAGTAGTTCCTGAGTATGCCAAAAAAATGACTGTAGGTGTGTAAAAACCATTTATATTTTCAGTAACAATTTAGTTTGAAAAGAAAATTTGGTCATTCCCTTTTTTTGTCATTAGGACTTCTTTATGTCTTTTTTAGGATAGCAGTACGTTACACTGTTTGGTGAGTTTTAAATGTGACAGTTTTACTGGTGAATTCCATCAGGTATGTCATGTGACTACTGGTGACTACAGTTTTAGAGGCTGGTTCAAATATACTTTCCATAAGTACTATTGATTCGTCTATTTCTAGGTACAGATGTTTTTTACGTAAGACTTAACCTGATCAGACTTTTGGGATATAATTTCTTAAGTATGACCTGGTAAATGTTTAGCTGACAGGCAAGGAAAATATTTATAAATTTCCATAGTCGCTTGGCGTTTGGAGGAAGCTTCTTCTTTCTCTTGTTCTCTCAGAGCTAAGGGGTAGAAGGAAGACGATCTGTTTTGAGACGTCTTTGAATTGCACCGTGGGATATTCCTGTGTTGTCTGCTTATAACCTGTGACATAGAGGTGAGGGTGATTTTCTCTGCATTTAAAACTTTAAATTGAAGTCATGTGTTCCTCAACAGTTTTACTTTTATCTGCTCGACTTAAAATTATGTGAAAATTTAGAAAAATTTTGGTTTGACATATGTTTAATATTTCTCAACCTGTACCGAAAGACCTGGGGAATTATACTATATATATTTTGGAGGTTACTAAAGTGCATGTTATGTTATTAAAATTCGGTCTGATATAGAGATAACCTATTAGGGCATATATTATAATGTTATCAGACTATAAACATGTGCGTGCATAGTGTTGTTTATCAACAGCACTAATTATCAAAGTTTTCAAAACATGTTTATTAATTATAAAATCCATCGAATCAGGGAGAAAAATTGCCAGGTAGACTATTGATTGATTTTATCTTCAGGTTTGTCTAATCTGTTGGATGTTGTTTTGCTTGTTCAATTGGATTTTACGGCATACTTAAACTTAACCTTAGTTCGGCCTTTGGCAGAAATTAGAAGTCCTCATCAGATATGGTCTCTGACTAAGGTAGTATATTTCACAGCTTAGTTATACTTTTGTACTTTTTGCGAAGGAACAAAATTTTCCAACAGAGCAAAAGGCTTCACATATTTGGGGTGTGTAATGAGGACTACTTCAATCATCAGCTCTAATAAATCCCTTATAAAGTATGTATCCATAATTAAAAAATAAATAGAAATATGTGATTTATGAAAAATGGTTTGATGTATTTTATCATCCAATTATGCTATTGAATGCTTTATATGCTAAGGTACATACATATCCTGTAAAGCGAAAATTATATAATATTAAATGTATCTCCATTAAAACAAAAAAAGATATGTGTTTGACTTGCAATAAAGTTAAAATGCTTAAATGCATAATTAAGGGTTCAGAGTAAAAATTAAAATTAAACCTGTTTTGCCTATTTTTTTTCTTTCTTTTTGCCAGCTTACATGCAGTTGTTTTTATTACAATACAAGCCCTGAGGTCTGTTTCACATAGTGATCTTAGCGTATGCAAAACGTAATAACCATACTGGCCCGTATTGAAGACATAGTGTTGCCATGACAGTTACGTTCAACGTAAGCTAAGAAAGCTTTGTGAAATGGGCCCCTGTAGCTTAGGAGCTTATATTTCATTACTATTTATACTGGCTTTACTTAGCAATTGAGCCAGCATATTAATTTTTGGTCACTAGCAAACACTGGACATTTTATGGTTGTCAAATAAGTGAAATACTCTAGAGCATGATATTCAACAGTCAAAATTAAAAAGTTAAAAGTGGTTAGTACATAAATTTCCACACCTGAAATCTCTTTGTACTAATTAACACTTGTCTGTCATTTTATCTACAGGAATTAATTCCAAAAGGTACCTTAAATAAACTAACAATATTTTAAAAAGGAAATTGCATAATACATGTATCTTTTGTAGAAGAACAGTTAGTTTTTATTTGATTCTGTGTCGTTCAAAAGTAAGATAGGCAGTATTTTTGTGATTTTATTAATAAAAAATGAGGAAGTTTTCTGAGATGTTAGCAGTTATAATCACAGCCTATAAAATATTCTCATCCAGTTCTGATCAGGAGATCATTATTTATTTTAAAAAAATGTAAATACTGAATTGTTAGGCCTTGCACTATATCAAGTTGACAGATAATTTAGGGTAATTGGTGTTAACATACAAAATAAAAATGTTATAAAGAGGATACACTCACAAATCAGTGGATATATCTCATTATGCAAATCCATTCATTATAGCCCCTGATGAAAGGCTGTGTTTCTTTCGAGGATTGCCAGAACAGGGTCAAATAAGCCATGTGATTTGGGGGCGTTTCAGACTGCAGTTGTTCCATGTCATATATATACATCTTTATTCAATGAAGGTAATAAAGGAACAACACACATGAGACTTTACAGACATGGATTAACCTAAACACAGAACTAACTATACAATAGGTGCCTTAAACAAGCAGATATCTACTTAAAAAAAAAAATATCTGAAAATATAAAGATAACTGCTAACATAAACATGCATTTCAAGATATCTATGGCCATGGCTGATTTACTGACTGTCAGAAAAACAACTTTGCCTGCAGCCAATCTGTTACATGAAATTTTTGACTAGAAATGGGTGATAGAGGTTTTTGATTGTATGTTTACAAGTAAACCTTGTTCTGACAATCCCTGAAAAACTGGCTTCATCAGAGGCTTTATAAAAGGGGTCGCAGCCATGGCTTAGTGGTAATGTGTGCAGTATATCAGCGAGTGGCTCCAGAAATTGAACGGGTGGTTTTTGTGAGGTTCTTCTAGGTTTTCCACCGTAGTGAGGCAATCTGATGTCATATAAGTGAAATAGCCTTGAGCAGGACGTTAAACCCCAATCAAGCAAACAAATTTTAAGAAAGAATTGTGTATAGCTAATGTTCAAGTGACAGTATAAGGAGCGCAGTTTGCAATATTTCTAGAAAAGATTATTAGAGTCTTTAAATTGCCCTTTGCTAGACTGTTGTTTAACTTTCATCCTAATTAACACTTTCTTGTAATTGGTTAATGATTGTTTAATTGTTTTGTCAACAGTAATTTTACAACATATCAACAAACCTATCTTGTACCGCACTAAATACAATTAAATATGACCCTTGTTTTCTCACTGTAATGGGATTTTTCTGTATTTAAGATGTTGACACCTTGACATAATCTTTAATGATACACTGTAGGTGGCCGCCTTCTATTTTTAAAAGGCTCTAAATTGTTGTTGAAGGGAATAGGCATATTCTCCCAGGTGTAGTCTACTGCTGTTCCAAATAACCTATGAATTGCTCATCACATAATATCTGATTGGTTGAAAACATCCGAGCCTGTTAGCTTAAGGTACATTCTCACACAACGATTTGTAGTAGTAGTAGTAGTAGTAGGGATTTTTCATTGCCTAGTCAAAATGCTGCAAATATAATTGTAACTACAAACCTAACGTGAAAATGTGCTTTTACTGGTTTCACTTTCCAACCAGTTATTGCTCTTTGAATATCTTCATGGACCCAAATCATTCTTTTATATGGCTCTTGTTTTCGAGCACTTGTGAGAGGCACAGCATGTAAATCCATAGACATCAAATAAAGTGTGAAGTACCATGTTTATTCTAGGAGAAATTGTAATAATCTGATAACAGAAATTGATACAGATACATGTCATGAATGGCTTTCTAAAAATACTTCAGATATGCAATTAAATATATATATGTATAAGACAAATCCATTGTGTTAAATCCCCTGATAAGTATAAAGCTACATCATACTTCAGCGACAAACTTTGTTTGAGAGAAGCTGTCTGAACTCACTGAAGCTGTCTGAACTCACTGGAGCTGTCTGAACTCACTGAAGCTGTCTGAATCACTACGAGAAAAGTTTCATGTGAGATGTGATGAATCTTCTGGCTTTCCGGTTTCACAGTTTCAAGAGCACATAGATTACATGAAACTGTCTCCATGATGTGGCTCCGGCAATCATTTCCACCATAATAAAGCTGTATACAGTGGACAATCAGTCATCATATACAAGTAAGTGAAATACCCTTGAGTACGATGTTAAACACCAATCAAACAAACAAAGATACTCACTGAGATTGTTTTCATCACCGTTTTTTAAGGTATTTAAAAGAGTAACTCTGTGAAATGGACAATCTGTGAACATGTCCATGAAAGACTCCTGGATACCACACTACACCCTAGTCAAAGGCTTTAAGATACAAACAAAACCTATTACTGGTGCTGTAATTTAATGCGTGAAAGATTAGAAATACAGGGGCGTGTTACAGTTGCATTCACTAAACTCAACGAAAGGTTTTAAGATGATCATTTTTAAATTAAGGATAAACTGTTTGAAAATTAATTAATATATACATATCTTTCAGAAGAAGATAAACATTTTCCAGTCTCTCTCGGTCTCGTCTCAGATCTATAATTATTCTATGTATGCTGCCTGCATTGTTAATTTCCCATCATAGCTATGATTTTGCTGATTGATCTTACCTGTAATTAGTGTAGATGTTAACAAAATTACCATAAATCATGTAACAATCTGATTCCTTAAACTATATATCCACAGAGCCTTTCTAGTTGCTGGATAGGGATGATCAGATTATGCAATGGGTCAGAAAATATTATATGGGAAGTCAACTTTCATAAAAACAACAGGAATATGTAATAGGTGTATATATGTGGAATCTGCATAAAACAAAATCGTAATATATATTTTTTTAATTCCATGTAAGAAAAAGATGTATCATTATGTTTACATCCGTTTGTCAATCTCGGGTAAATTTATGCTGAAGAATTTTCCGCCTGATATGTGTATCTCCAATAAAATCTAAAGTGTTGAGATTTCCTGAGAAATTGATCACCCAAGCAAACAGTTCATGGCTCTCTGACCTCGTTTCATTTTCTACCTGTAAATGTGGGGGTGTTTTAAAACCAGAAGTGAAATAGTTTTTAAATTATTAAAGGTTGACAGAAAGTACTACACTCAGCATTAAATGGCATGCTCTCGTTGTAGCTACAGCAATTGAAAATTGACATTGATTTCACAAAAAAAACTGTGTACCAGTGGGACCCACTATCAATACCTTGACACTTTAAGTTCTACTTTTAATGGACACCCCTATCATAGGAACTGAAACCCTGCAGATTTACACCTTGTTCGTATGTCTGTTTGAACTTAATAACTTTTCAGCACTTTTGTTTTTGTAATGCTTCGGCTTTAAGTTTTGAGACACAGCTGTGTGTAATGGTATTTTGTTAACTTTTAGCCCCTTATTGCTGGGCTGATTTAGTAAAATCAGAAATAACAGTTTTTTAGACTCTTTTCTTATACGGCTTAAGCGGATTGAATTCAAAGTTTTATGGACATAACAAAAGTTTTCCTTTTTTTGTTGCAAAAGTGATGGCATTTTGATTCAGAAAAATAAAGAAGTTGTCAGTTTTCCTCGCCAGTAGAAAAAGGTGGGGAACATTTATTTTGCACTCAACACGGTGCATGCCTTGTGGGTTACTGATTTGATGAAAATACATGTATAGCGATGGATTCCATATGATTGTGTAAGGTAAGTACCTACACTTAGGAGACACACATGAACAGAGTACTTATTCAACTCTAGCATAAAAACAACTTAATAAAGCTTTGTATTCATACCGAGATGTATCTAATGGGAGACTTCACAGTCTGTTTATTTACAGATAAATGTACACAGTTTAACAAATCTATTATTTCTGTTGCTAGGAGAAAGTCTTCTGACCTCAATTTTAATTGGCTGTTTTAAATCTGCTGATGTAAATGTGTCATGGTTTGAAATTGCCATCAAATTACAAAACAGCAATCTCTTGCATTTAAACAAACCTTGTTGTTTATGTTTTTGTGCAGATATTTAGTTCCATGTGCATAGGAGATAACTAATTTATTGACAGCTATAGATGAAGTACACGTAATATATTTATTGTAATTTTGTTTGAGCATTTTAACTTTGTGTCTTCAAGTATAGACTTACTGCTTTACTAAGCACTGGAGGAATATTAACTTTTCAACAGAATGAAACACTCAACATTTAATGGTTGTTTTAGTAGGACAGTTACTGTTGGGTATCACACAGTCATATACCAGAATGTTAAACATCAATCATTGAATCAATCATTTTAACTATTTTTAAACATTTCCGTTTTTAAAATAGAGGCGAGAAAATTTGTTGATTGCCTCATTAGTGAACATGTGCCATTTTGCTTGAAAGAGTATTAGTTGCTAAGACATGATTAAATTGCTAATACTTATATATATCTCAAGATAGATGGTCAATATGGCGTTGAAGTCATCTTAAAGCATGTAAATCTAGTAATATCTAGATCAAAAAGATGCTAATTTAGCGTCCATGTGTCCGTGCTTTATGAAGAGAGAAATCGCCATCTTCACTGGGTAAGAATTTGGGACTCACTTTGCCGTGAGCCTCTGTAGCTCAGTCAGTAGAGTGTTGGGCCTGTAAGCCAAAGGTCCCGGGTTCGAATCCCGGTGGATGTAGGCAAATTTTTCTCTCTTCATTTATTTAAAATATATATATTTCCTATCTATGGATCAGTCTCACAGTTTTTTTAGTATAAAAAAAAAGGGATGCATTTCATATTCAATACATTGGGGATTTATAAGAACATAAAAATAGATTTATGATGAACACACACCTATTAAAATTTCCAGACAAATTTGATATTTAATTGGGCTTTAATGCCGTACTTAAGATTATTTCACGCCGTACTTAAGGTTATTTCACTCACATGATGGTTTGCCAGTCCAATGGATGATGGAACCCACCCTTGACACCACTGGCAACAAACAAAGACAAAGCAGGACAATCACAGGAAGGATTACAAAGACATCACTAACTGATCGGCTTCCTGTTCCTGTTTAGCTTTGAGAGCTCCAACCGATCCCTTTTCCCTAAAACAGCAGGCTTTTCCTAAATTCAACATTTTCTGAAAAAGGAACGTTGTCTGTAGTTGCAACAGCTACATGTATGGTCCCCAGATAAATAAAGACAGTCAAGTTTCTGAGGATATACAAACACTAAATCTTTTAAGTCTTACCTTTTTGATGTGGATAACAAAGGTAAAAATCCTTGTTTACGCTCAATCTGACCTTTGACCTGAAATATGAAATAAATGGTATTTAAATTATTAAGCTATTATGCATGGCTCAAGCCACAAGGATCATTTTTCACAAGAGATTTCAAAATACCAATTGATAATTTAGAAATACACAATGCTACACCATGATTTAGAAAGCAATGACCACTAAACCAGCGTAATCAACAAAAGGATCAGTGAGTTAGACCCACATTGTTATCATTTAGGTCACATGGTAATCCAAATCATTAAATGGTTCGAACAATATTGTATTTCAATTAAAAAAGTAACCGTATTCTCAAAGATGCATAGCTTATAAATGAATGCATGTACATGTAATTGCAATATACAGCACATGGTTTCAAGTTCAGAACTGGGTGAGATGAAAGACATTTTTCTATATAGAGTTCATCCATACTAAAAACTGCTCGTTTTATCTCGCACAGTCATGGGGAATAACCCACGTTTAATGGTGTCAATAAAGAGAAGATAAAAACCAAACATGTCAATGCCTGTATAGAGGTAGAGATCACATACTACCATTATATAAAATTATATCTAGTGATGATTTAATATTTACTCACAATAACAAGCTTTAATTTATAGTAAATACAAAACATTATTTGTTTATTTGGGGTTAATGCCATAGTAAAGGTTATTTTACTCATAGGGCAGGGTGCCAGACCAAAAGATGATAGACATTTCCCTGGATATCAATCGGAATGGCTACACACAATGTCAAGCGGGACAATCACAAATTCTATACACCACAACAGATGGGTGTCATGTTGCCCCCTGTGAGAGTACCATTACGCTTCGAGTAACTGACCCAGCAGAAAATTGGTCTTCTGTACAGTTTGGTTTATTTGTTTGTCTGGGGTTTAATGTCATACTCTTTCACTTATATGAGGACGGCTTGTCCACTCAACATTGTTCCTTAGGGTGGAAAACGAGAAGATAACCTAATTATACAATTTCTGGATAACCGCTTCTTGTTTTGTGATAGAACACAACGTTTCGATACATATACCTGTATCTTCATCAGGTATAAAATTGACTGTAGATAACCTTATTAAAAAGCCACTGTAGGGATTGCCAGAGCCACAACATGTAACTCACTTATATATCTTTGGGTCAGCAGATGGACTCTATGCTTTGAACAGTAAATCGAAGTAGGATTAGTAAGTGCACTTGCTTACAACGGCCGCAGGCCCGAGTTTAGTTTGGATACTGGTATGTAATTTACACTGCACATGTTTAGATGTGGCTGTGATAAAACTGTCCCTTTACAAAAAAATCATCTTGTTGCTATTAAATGCTGGGCTGAAGGGTTTGTTTGAAAGAGGTTTAATGTTGTACTCAAGGGTATTTCACTCATATGACAGCAGATTACCTTCTTAAATGCAGTAGAAAACCAGCACGTCACTTTGTAAAAATGACACTTGGGGTAGTTACAAAGCATCAAGACAGTTTGCGTTTCTACTAAGTGATTGGTCAAAACCAGGACCTGGTTATGTAGTGATATAACTTAAATAAACAATAATTGTGCGGTCATTGTCTGACAAATTACAACTGTCACACGATTGATATAACTTAGAGTATATCCATGTCAAAGAAATGTAGAAAAAGTAGAATTTTTAGGGTATTTGATTTCACTCCTGATATTGGGTATGAGCCCCATTTAATACCGTCTACCCAGCTTAATTACTGATTCATCCAGCCAATATCAATAGGACAAAAGATCTTTTGTCGGTGGATTTGGTCTTCTGTCACTCCTACGCAGGATATGACTAGATTTTTACAAGGTCATGCTTCTCATTAGCTGACAGGTTACCTGTGTTGTTTCATGTGATCAGACTTTTCTTTACACCCATCATAAACAAAAAATCATAACAATGATGTTGCCTAGTAATCTGTGTACTAACAAGATATAACAAATAAACAGTGTATAATACTGCACACAAATTTGTGGATCTCAACTTATAAGCCCAAAGTTTCATGTCTCGTAATTCAGTATATCTGAATGAAATCATGAGTTGATAGAAGTCCGATCTATTGGTCGCTTACCTGTCCCTAGATTTAATAAAATATTCAATTTGACCCAAATATGTTTTATTTACACTGATTTTAGATAGAAAATATTTAATTATAAAAGGAATGATTCAATTTTGATGGAAATTACAACAAAATTATCATCAATAAGTTTGCGTTTCACCGTTTCATAATCTAGCAGTGTTTTGAATAAGGTTCTCTTTTTTTTTTTTCTAAAGAAAGCCACATAAAGCTTGTTCTACATCAGTCACGATTTGTAAATATGGAAGCAAAAACAAAATACATTTTTGATTCACTTTGCATGCATGGATCTGAATCTCTACTAAAATATCTTAGTTGTTGGGCAAATTTGCTATTTGTGAGCAAAATAGTGGTCTCATATGGAGCCTTGAAAAAACTAGACAATGATTTCTAAGAATTTATTTAGTAGATTGATTTATTATCTAGATAAACTTTCACTGTATCCAGGCAGCTCAATCCTTTGGACTTTTTTCCACAGTAACATGCAGAAGAAAACAAATACTAGATACTCTGTATAAACGGTAGGATTTTCTTAGTGTGACCATTCTTATATAAAAGAAAAAATGTGATAGAATTATTTTCGTCTGAAAAAAAAAACCCCAAATACAAATTGTTAAAATATGGAACATTAATTGTTAGTACTTATACATACATCAAATTTAAATTACAACTTTTAATATGGTAAGTTCTTCAAGTGACATTTAGAAGCTGTAAAACAACTTTTTTAATATATTAGTATCCCTATGAAACTCTTTATTTGTTTAAATACGGAATTGAATTAAAATTTGAACTGAAAAAATTTTGTGTGGTGCGGTGGTGAGGGTCTCCGAGTACTGATTCTGATGTACAACTCAGGATTGAGACACATTCATAGGGTTGGTTTTAAGAGGTTGCCTCCCTTTTTCCATTGTAAACCACAATCAAACAAAGAAATAGACATTTTATTCTTTCATTATGACTACAGTCTGGGTTCATATACTTACGGTACAGGGCTCCAGTTCACAAACCAATCTCACCTTTTAAGATGATTTGTCTTTGTTCACCAGCAAACATTGGCATTATAAAGTTATCATTTAATTGAAATATTCTTAAATGGGATGTTAAACTCGTCAGCGGAACAATTTAGATGAAATATTTTTAATAACAACATTGAAAGTTGTCGTCCTAGCTAAGATTGTGAGAGATAATAATAACTTTCAAAGTACAGAATTCCTAGCGTGTTGTAGAAAGACCTGATAAAGACATCGGGTGGAGCAGATACTGGTCAGCACACATACATTAACATTGTAATTTGTCTTTTAATGACAGCCCAGTTAAACAAGTTAATATAACCTGTTGTCAACAAATTGTATACATATCTATACGCCTAGTAAACACTGATTCAATTGTGACTAAATGGCCAGGTAATACATGTGATAGCTGGGTACCAGGTTATTCCCACGCTCCGTAGAATGCGGCCATGAATTGTCCTAAGACTCAAATTCACCAACCCCCATCAACTACTGTCTAATCATAGTATCAAATTTCCCCACTCTCCAGTGAGATTATCTACATGGGCCTTCACCAAAATGTGGGAAAATTTGTCAAGTTTTGTGTTGAAGTCAACCTGGGTCATGTCTTAATCCCAGTATTAGTGTCGCTTATAATAGATAAGGTATCTCTAGATGTGACAATGAATGCATTGCTCTGATCCACATAGTCAGTATCAGGTTACGGTTAATTGAGATATATCCCATCATTTTCCACTACACATCAGTCAAAGGGACACATGGTTTACTTATAGTCCCCATACTAAAGCAGTACCTGTCATTTGGGGAGATTGATAAATCATGGTCACCTGCAAATACCTTCCATAAGGGTTGTATTAAAAATTTGTCCCCCCCCCCCCCCCCCCCCTCTTAAACAATTTTGAAGAATTACCTGAAGTTTATATTGACCTCAGTATGATCCCTCTCACACAGTACCGTTCAGATCTTGAAATGAAAATCAACAGTGCTTTATTTGTACAGTGCACTCTTTAGCCTGCTATGCATTATGTAACCTGTAAATTTTCAAAGTCACACGGTACCTCGTTCTCTGGCTAAAGGTAGTTTATTTAGGGCCTATAAATGCTATCTTTTCTTTGCATTTATGGCTTATATACTTTCCAACAAGGTAAAACACTTCATATTGTATGGATGTACTAGTGTCAACTGCAGTTGATGTGCACCACCATCATATAAGTGAAACTCTTGAGAATGGCATAAAACACCAATCAACTAAGGAACACCAAGACACATTTGACCTTTGACATTAGCTCCTTTGAAAATTAATATTCCCTCTGTGCTAATTAAAAAGAGAAAGACAGTGCTTCAAACATACAGACAGTATGTAAAAAATCTGCATTATTATAAAATAACATCATGAAACTTGTAGCCTGAATGCGGCAATATTGTTTGTTCAGATATACAGTCATCTAGGGAGGATGTTAATACAGACAGTTTTCAATTTAATTTCCAATATTGCTGCATACATTGATTAGAACTGGGTTTTTTTCCCCCCCATGTTTTACTTGTCGGCGAAATTTTCCCTAGTGACTGATGACTAATGCTGTGATGTGTCCACACACCAATCCAGAATGACATAGACAATTTCCCAAGCTCTGACTAATACAGGATAAAATTGAATTCAACCACTCAGTTAACTGCGTTTGTTGGCGAACACTTCCGCACGATATCAATTGAATTGTTTCTCTACTCATCTAGAATGACTTTCATATAAACTCCACAGAAGAATGTTTTCTTTCATTTCCTCTCTTCACATTCAGTTTATAATATTGGTTATGTCTTTGTTATATAAATGCTATCCTGTTAATTAAATTCTCCACATTCCAAACATTTTATTTTGATGCAGCAGAAAAATCTAAATGACTTCTAATGGACATTTATACTCTTGCTCTTTGGTGAATCTGACTTCTAGTTACCACTGACATTTATCCATAAAACAACCAAAGTACTATTAATGATAATTATCATTTTTAATTTTCTCAGTTTAGTTTTTTCTTGAAATGCAAATCAATTGAAGAGTTCCCAGGCTTATGCTGTAATCATGGTTTCTGGCAAAAGCGGTATTCTAAAATTTTTCTTTTCTTTGAATTTGGCAATCTTTGGGCATGTCTAAAAAAATTATATACAGATTTGAAGAGCAATGTGAAAAACTTGTTTAATATCAAGCTTTAAAGCTTATCTCAAAATTTTTTAGTTTTTTTTTTACTGCATGATTATGTTTTAGGGTTTCTTTTAAAGAGGAACAAGCCAGAAAATGTAATCAAATTTAATTGTTGTTAAAAGCTAAATGTAGAAAATGATCATGGAGTAATGGATAGCCACTGATTACCAGCCCGTACATATAGCGTTGTAATTATGAGAAATAAAGCTTGTTTAAACTAAACTGGTGTGAAATATGATCAAATGCTGGTGGAGTAATTATGTACATGAACAAACCACCTTCAGTATTTTTTTACATGGACCTGTGGACGACATTTTTTTGTCTTGTGTTTGTAAATATTGTATTTTGACCTAGATCTGCTGCAAGAATAAAATAATTAAACACCTTTTATATGACCTTTGACTACTACAAGTAAAAACACAAGTTGATAGATGTCAATTATAGGGACCAAAACTCAAACTGAGTTGATAACAATTTAAGTTAGTACCCTTTTCAACTTCGCCTATCGAATAGTTTATTAAGGTTTTCATAACATTAAAGGGCCATCAAATTGTAATTTTATCGAATTTTGGTAAATGAAAGAATGATTTACGAGAAAGAAAGGTTAAGTTACCTTCATCAAAACAACGCCAGTTAATAAACCTAGGAGTTAAAATCCACACGAAAAGTGTTCTTACTGTTTGAGTGGCACAGATCTTCACTGTTTTGAAAAGAAACTGCTTCAATTTCTCAAATGCATATATTACTCTTTTTTGTTTTTTCTTTTTCGAAAGCTGAGAACATGCCAGCCTTGTGATTCATCTCAACTCCTCAATTCAACTACATACACCAGCATCTCATCGCAACTGGCTGTGACTGAATTCACATCAATCACAGTCCTCATGTTTGCTCTTGTGACTGGGTACAACTAGTTACAGTTGATCAAAAGCAAATTGAGCATGTTCTACTTTTTTGCAACTGTCTGCGAACGATCAAAACAAAATGCATGACGTGATGAGTCCCGTGATAACTCAAATAGTTTATCTTGAATGGAGCACAACCACACAGAAATGATTAATAAACCATTGAGTTTGGAATTTTTGTGTGTTTGGTAGAATGAGCAAATATTTATGAAATAAGAACGCTTGCTGTCAGGCATTATTAAATAAATAACTTTCAGTTTGGGTAAAGTTGGTATTTTTCTGACTGCATCACATGATAAACATTAATCATGTGACAGTATTATAGCTGCACAGTGACCCTGTCTATTTATTTTCAATTACACTTGATCTCCTCCTAACCTCCTAACATATTCTGTGAGATCAGTTCCAGTCAGAGGAAATCACAAGCATTGCTGACACGTTTGTGATGAACATGTTACCTGTGTCCAATTGTGTTCAGTTTCAGTGGATCTCATGTCGACAAGTCCTTAACTGAATATTAAAATGCTTAAGTAAAACACAGACTCTCTGGTTAAAACACAGACAGGGTCTCCAATTTGTATCCGCATGAAATTTGGACAAACGTCTGATATTTTGATTGGCCTAGTAAAGTGGTAAAGATTTAGTGTTAAGATGTACAGGAATGTGATAAGTGGTTTGCTTATCCACCATAGCAAAAATAAAAAATAGGACAATTTGTCATTTGTTGTCACTTTTAATCTTTTCCAATTAGACCTAGCCAACTAGGATCTATTAGATCTTAATTTATCTATTGTTAAGTGTCCCTCTGCAGGTGATTGGTTGGAATGCTTTGGTCCGTGATTTACCAACTCCAAGGTATTTTTCGACAATACCTTTCCTAATAATTTGAAATATTTAGGAATGATGTCTTTCTTTAGTTCAAAATTGCATCCATAATTTACCAGTGATATATTTCAATTGTTTGTGTACATGTACAAGGTCAGAAAGAAGTACATGTAGAAGGTTATAAACCATATATGCCTCTATATTAGAAGCCCCAGCTCAAAATTAGGACAAATGAAAAAAAAATTTAACATCCAACCTGATCTTTTTACCTGCTTCAAGTCTCTTGCATAGTTACTGTACAATTTCTGGCTTAGGGCAGTATACTTCAAACATAGTCCTACTTTATTAACTTAGCACTGGAGGAACATAAATTTTGGAATCGTACAAAAGACTTTTAATTTTTTTTTTTTTTTTTGTCGTGTTAGTGGTACTGTTGAATCTGGGATGAGTATGTACAGGGATTACAAACTCTGCCACGTTTCGAATCATCGAACTGTTAATGTGTTACTCGGCTAGCTCGTTCTAAACGACCTGTTGGTCAAACCGTTGAAGTCTGCCTAGTAGAAGCAAGTTCAGTGAAGGGAGTGTCAGGGCTAGCTTGGCCTACTGAGCAGACTTTATATGTTTGACCAATGTGTCGTTTGGACTGAGCTAGCCGAGTAACACATTCACGGTTCGCTGATTCGAAGGGTAGCAGAGTTTCTAATCCCTGTACATACTCATCCCAGGTTGAATCCATTGTCACCAAGAAGGGAAATACACTTTAGTTTAGTTTGGCTTAAACCTCAAGAAAGCTATCAGATATTTGCCAATAATTAATTTGAGGGACTGATACTATGTGTTTTTGCCTCATAAACCATTTGGTCAAGAAGTGATGGTAGATTAAACCTTTTTGTTTAATTTGTTTATGGTACGGGTCAAAATTTTTAAGGAATCCTTTACTATTTTAAAGGTACAGTTTATAGTTTAAAGGTCTAATTTAATGGTTGAATGGTTAAATGTTTTGTGTTATTATTTTTATGGTATGGTTTCATGCTGTTGTTGTATAGTTAAATTTTTGTATAGTATTGTTTAATATTTTATGGAATTTTTTAATATTTTATTATCGATAAATATTTTTTTATGGTATCATTTAATTTGTTTGGAATCATCGTGTTTTTTTTAGTATCTATAAAGAGGAAGTGGCTCTGTCATAGGTAAGACTTGTCCAACAAAATCATTGGCTGATACAAATCAATTTGTGGTCAGCAAAAAAAAATGTATAATTGTTAGATCTGGATTCATTTGTCTCGAAGTAAACTTTGGTTTGATGCAATTATGTAGCCTGTAGGTGACTTAATTGCTTCTTAAGGTATTATAATTGTAGAGAGCATGGAGAGGAAGCTATATGTACTTTCTCACACATTCTTATTTGAGGCAGCAATCAGGTGATGTATATACACATGTATATGTCAACACAATGGAATGCCACATCTCTTTCGGTTAATGGATCTAATTTAACGCTTCATGTTAATATACTTAACTTTACCTATAGGATTCTTCCTCTTTTAATTCAGTCAGGAAGCTGACACATGTATACGGGTTGAAACCAGGATAGTGTAGGTTAAATCGCTAGACAATGTGTATATATTCCGATTGTCTGATTTGTGGAAGATGCATGTCAATCATAACTGCCTTCAATTTTTTTTATTTGTATTTTTTTTAAGTGCAATAGGTCAACAATAAGATAGATCAATAAACTGTTCAATCAAAACATACACATGTATAATACATGATAGCAATTAAAATGTTTCAGTTAGGTATGAATGACTTTCTGGAATTGGTTTTAGATCTAAAATAATTGTGAACCCAGATACCATGTTTCAATTCCACTCTAGCTGAAATTATTTTGACAAAACAAATTTAATTGAAGTAGAGATATGTAACACCCAAAAGTCTCCGGAGTCCATTTTAAGTGAAGTCGTGCCTAAACATTTAGGTACCACATTGGTCTTATTATTATTTATGATAGGTAAAACATCACAGGACGTTGAAGATAAGACATTGGCTGACTGCCTATAGGTAATAAGTAATGCGAGAAAAGCCAATCATTCACATAACTCTGCCTTAAACACACACAAGGGCATGAATGTCACTTTAGTCCCATCATCCCTGTACATTGTATTTGGGTAATGCAGAATGTATATATGCAATCAATTTCATATTTTACTGACTATTTGTAAAATGTCTGTGCTTTACTACTTAAACAGAGACAGAGAGATAGTAATCTTGCCTTGGGAGAAAATTGCTGTTGTATTCTATGATGGACTTGTATACGGTAGTTCATTTGGAATACTGGTCCTGCAATGCCAGTGTAAAATCCCAATCAAAAAGACATTTCTGACATATAAATGTCAGGTCCGTGCTGTTGGGGAGAATGAACAGAACCGAGTCTCCCCATGGTTATGCAAACTTAATTTGGGGAGACCAATTTATGATTTACACAAATTATTTGCAGGTTTCATCTAAATTTGCATTTCGTTGTTGATTTTGACAAATTTAGTCATACAATTATCAATGATAATTATATTTTAAAGCAATTTTACTTTTTTTTTAACCAAGGTACATTTATGTATTTTAAAAATTAGCAAACCTGGGAAAAATCCAAACGTTGAGTTATCTCTCAAATTGTTATAGTACCAATTTTAATGTTATGTCGTAAAATATTACAGAACTGGCCTGGATGTACATGCAAGTGAGATACTATCAATTTTCTCCAAAAGTCATATGAAATTCTAACCCTATGTAAACAATCTTTAAATATACAACCTTAAATAAGCTTAAACAGGCTGTTATATTATCTCTTATAAATGTAGGTATTATCTCGTAATAGTTAACGTTTGTTTACAAATGGCTGTTATGAAGGGTATATGCTTTCAAAGAAATGTCCTGCACATTGTCCAAAAATACATTCAGCCATCACTTTGAAGTGACCATCTTTTTGTGTATTAATTATATCAGTGTATGTCATGAATAGAAGGTTATAATTGCTGCAATCAATGGGATTTTAATTAATTGTTTGTTTATCGATATAAACATCCTGTCTGACCTTGGGCAATGAATTAATAAAGACAATATTCCATTTGCCATAACTCTTTTAAGAAATTTCATGACTCTAATTGTGGGTCAGTGTTTGATTTTTTTATTATCTGGTAAGCGTCAGTACATGTGCTAGTAGTACTGAAACAAATCATTATTTTAAGCTATGACACAAACGATTTGCTGTGATTGACAGAATCTTGTCCTCAACAATAGTGAATATAGTTTACTTACCTAATCGTATTAATTTATTAGATTGCTAATATATATTGTTCACGATAATAACTGAAAGACTGACAGTATTATTAAATATTGATACCCGGTAGTAACTATTTGATTATTCAATATCCCTTCCCCTCCCCCTTCTGCAGCTTATTCACCTCCAGCCCTTCTAAAATGGGGGAGTGGGGTCTTTTCGTATCATAATGTTGCATGCTATGTACTTAGGATTGCACTATACATTCTACTGTTTACATGTATGGATGGAGATGTAAATTCAAACAAATGGCCGGTTTCCCAAGTAAATAATTCAATTAAGCTTCTCTTCTCTGTTTTAAATATGTCAACAAGCCTGTATTGGAGATTTAATTCTCGTGATATGCTGTCCTCAACGAAGCACAAATTATGGTTATCTATGTATTGAAGCCAAAAGATATAATCATTGATAACATCATATTGCCATGTTTAGAATGGGATATCTCTGAGCTACTGTCCCAGTGTGCTGTTAACGGCAGCTACTCCCAGCATTACTAACCTCAATTATTGATATTTAATAGGATCATTGAAACACAGGGTTGAGTGTCCATGTGCACACTATATATATGTGATATAAAATTCTAAAGTTTTAACTAGGGAGACTCAAAAAGGCAATTCTGGTCAAAGTCCATTCAGTCAATAACAGCAAGTTTAATCGCTACCGTATTCCATCTTCAATTTCATCAGATCAAGTGGTTTAAATCTTATACTCCAACTTCATCACCATTTTACCCATTTTATCGTGGCCCGAAGCTGTGGCTCAGCAGTTATTATGTCAGACTTTTGAGCGTTCCTTGATATACAGTTCACAAGTTGGACTGTTGACATACTATAGATGAATTACAGAATTATGCAGGAGTATGACGTTGATCCCCAATCAAATTAAAAAAGTAAACTTGATGCTTCACTGAATTTTAGATAAAATGGTTGCTTTCTTGCAGAAATTGGAGCAAATTGAAGGATCAGGACTGAGCTTACAGCATCTTATGGGATCATCTAATCGATAAACAAAATAATAATGAAAGACGAAAATAAAATAATAAAACAACTGCCTCCAAGAAATACTTGAGGACATGTTTAAGTAATCAGTTCTTTTGAATGAAAAATTTGTTATAAAACTCTGGCACGATCTAACTTATAGTCATTTAGCATATGTACATTTTCTTCACATATTGTCACGATATATCAGATAATTGAACAATTTATGGGTATGAACTTCATTAGCTTAACCGAATATTGTTACGATGGCCGTTTTATAGCAGCCAACTAATAAGAAATTCATTTTTAGGCTAATGTTTCCGCTGTGTAACTTTGCAGCAATCAGATTTGTATAATTTTGTATTTGAACATAAATGGAGATAGTACATCTGTCATACAGAGGATTGGATATGGTTGAATGCACACTTTTCCACACAAATGTACCAGGTCCAAAACGTAGGCTAGTATTAGTCACACATTATAAACAAACATACAGAAACGTCAACTTTCTAACACAAACAAAAATATGTAATCTTTTTTCATCCTGTATTTTTTTTTTTTTTATATACAACAAAATGAATGTAGAACACCACAATATTGTTTCAAACATTTATCATATATGTACATTCTGTAGGCATATATCTGTATTAAATGATACAAATGTAAATATGAATGTATTTGTATCTTCCTATTATACAAGGACAATTTCCAGGCAATAAAGCGCAGCCAATTAATGAATTATATTATAGTTACAGACACTGATGGCTGCCTTTTTTTTCTCTTTGTTTATAAAACAATATGACAGGGTTGACTATTCAGACTCACTTGTAAATTGGAAATAATCTCTAAAAATATCTGTATTTTTTATGTTCGTTATTGACATATGTTTGTATATCTTTTTAGAACCTGTCACTCTCAACCACAGTAATAATACATCATTATGTTTGCCAGCTTCTTTATTCTTGGTTATGATGCTCAGGTTAAATATCTTATACAATGAAAACTTACACTAGCTATGTTTATGTCTGTTAATTCGACATGCATTTTAGAGTTAGTCAGGGATGCATGCTGAAACTAATCTTATTGAATGTGTGGAGTGAAAAATTTTTGAATAAAAATAGATTTAACCAACAATTTCAGAGATAGGATTTTGTAAAAAAAATTAGGAAGTTGAATACATGTTGCTCAAACCCTCTGGCTATTAAAGGGCAGTTAGGACAAATAAATTAATTAGTCTGACAAATTATAATAACCGCTTAACTGTGCTTCACCAAATATCAAACATCAAGAGGCTATGTACAGAGGATTAGCCAGAAATCATTAGTATGGTGTCCAAAACGTCATTTTGCTTTACTTCTTAATTAACTGGGTTTCCAATTTATACAACTTTCCTATCTCCTGTATGTTAACGTTTCTAAAAACAGGTGTCCAAATAATGCAAGTGTTCACTTCAGGGTGTCCATTTGGATGGGTGGACCCCCTTAGCCTAAAATCTTGCCTGGGTGAATGTGTACAAGTAGTGCAACTTCGAAGAAAGAGAGACTTCTTTGACTTAATATTTCGACTTTAAAATGTCATTGTCATTATGATGTAACCATATCTTGTATGTTTTGAAATGTGGGATGATAACATGGTACTTTATGCAAATGTCTTAAATCAATTAAAAGTGGGAGAAAAAATAAAGAGATAATAAGAAAAAGATGTGCAATTTAATTGTGTAAATCTGACTCATAAACAGACAGTGATGCAAGCATTTGAGGTAAACTTCGAATCATTTTATTGCAAAATAAAGCTCTGAATAGTGAC
This sequence comes from Mopalia muscosa, assembly GCA_031763545.1. Classification (NCBI taxonomy): domain Eukaryota; kingdom Metazoa; phylum Mollusca; class Polyplacophora; order Chitonida; family Mopaliidae; genus Mopalia; species Mopalia muscosa. Next base: position 10,860 of record JARFOD010094962.1, on the reverse strand, counting down.
CATTGTTTCCGTTTTCAAATTAAATCTTTGGAATTTGTTTTGCACCTTATCAGTTTACTTTCATCAGATTATAGTAGATATAAAAATAGCCTTCCGAGGCTGAATGAATAACCAATCTCCTGCTTTTGTTGGGAGATTTTCATGGATAAAGATTTCATTAAAAATTCAGGCCTTTTTTTTTAACAAAGAAACTCGTTCTTTAAGTAAGAGAAAACACATTTAAAGACTTCGTAGACATTTAATCTACTACTTTTCCATATTGTTTTCAATTGTTGATTTGGTGAATTTATTAAAAGAATTCATGTCATCACACCGTGTGAAGTAATTTTGTTCCCAAATGACCCCACCAAATTACATAAACAATGTTTTTCATTGGGTGGAATTTTTAACTGGAGATGAAGTAAGATGTTATCACATCACCAAGTGTTGTCACATCACCAGAAACAAATAATTTAGCCAATTACATTTAAATATTTTCCTAACTATATCCTGGAAATTAATTCTTAATTCATTGTCTTTTGGCAAAATGTGGTAGTTTAGCTTCTAGATTATATTATCTTATTTCTCTTATTTCTCTTACTCTGAACTTTGCATTACCATAACTTTAAATTTTGCTTAACTTATTTAAGTAACAGAGGCATTTTTCATTTTTTCCGATAAACATAAACAAAAATTAAAAAGAATTATTTGAAACTCCTCCTTTTTTCATTGACCATGATCTGCCACCCCCCTATTTAAACCCCTTCTGTGACCCCACCATCCCCTTGGTTTCATTCCCAGTTTTCCCCTGGTTACACCCCCTCCCTCCCCCCACCCCAATCATGCCCCTGGTTTCATCCCCAGTATAACCCTTCAGCCCCCCCCCCCCTGCAGGCCCTTGGTTTACCCCCTGCTGGCCTTTGGTTTCACCCCTACAGGCCCTTGGCTTCACCACCCACCCACCCCTACAGGCCCTTGGCTTCACTCCTCCCCCTGCAGGCCATTGGTTTCACCCCCCTGCAGGCCCTTGGCTTCACCCCCTGCAGGCCTTTGGCTTTACCTTTGGCTTAACCCTGGTTTCCACATATTTTTCCCACATTTACAAAATAATATACCTCTGGCTGCCCATAGCTCTAACCACAATTGTCACTTTTTTCCAGTAGACCACACATAAAATATGTACAGTAGTGATTAGAAATAAAGAGATAGAGTAAATCAAGTACCTGTTTTAGATGTGCATACTTAATCAGCCCTGGTAAACAAAGGTATAGTCTTCTATCTAATCCACGGTGGGAAATATTCCATGTGACAAGATCAAGTTAAACACAGAAAATCCCAGAAATCCTTGACTATATGAGTTAACACAAGTTTATAATCACATTAGTCCAGCAGATAACTGGGAAGCTATCAAATTTCACAAACAGAATTCAAGATAATATCCATGCTTATACACAGAAAAATTCTTGCAAAGTCCACAAAACCAGAATATCCCAACACAGTGGCTTAATCAGATAAAGAATTAGGCTGATCTGAAAAATTTATATTTTACTAAAACAAAAACAGAAGAAACTGTTCTTCTCACACGAAAACTAAAGTTGCAAAGAAGAACAGTTTTCCAAATAGAAGCGTAGACTTGATCAACAGACAGTGTATGTATAACACACCCTGGAAAGAACAGGAACAGTCACAGCTCGCTTGCTTCTTTTACCTCTATATCACTGGGAATGATAGATAAGCCTACCCAGGTAAAAACCCTTTGATAATTACTTGATGGCTAATTTCTGAATAATAGAGAAATTCAGCTGCGCGGATATCATGAGACGGTCTAGCTGATTCGAATGCCTCTTGTGTTAATAGCTATCAATTCTATTACAAAGCTGACTTAATAGGATTCATTCCCACATCTGTCAGCGGATAGCTATATATCTAAATACGTTGATTTCAAGGTAAAAATCCAAAAAACTTGTCTTAAATTTTGGTAAATTTATGTACCTTAAAATGTATGGTATAAATCTCATTTATACAACAGCCAAACAGTAACACTGATATAACCAGAACCTTCAAACAATTTGCTCAGAAGGTGTGAAATTATTCTTGGAGGTTTATAATATGCAGTCTTTACCTGTGTATTTTTTGGGGTAATTAACACTGAGTATATCTTTGATATATGCAGATGTATGTGAGTGTCATCCGGCAATGCTTAACACCTGGGTAGTTTTGCCTCAGGTCAATTCACACAGACACTACTCTTTAAGACATAAACTAATCAAAATGCAATACCGTGTCGTTTCGGCAAGGTGGTCACATTGGTGGCATTCTGCATAAAATTGTTATACACCAAGTATACACTATTGTTTACATTTTTTTAAAAGAGTCCATTCATCAGCTATTTAACTGTATTGACATAGTGTTTCTTAAGTAGATGTTCTTTTTACCAAAAACACTTACTCAATGTATTACACTATTTAATCCTGTATCACAAGCCCTGGTCATTCACTACCTTCCTAAAAAACATGGAATAAATTCTTCTACAGCATGACCAGACCCGTGGCTCTGCTTCAGTGGTTAGCAGGTCTGCTCACTGATCCCCTTGTTTCATTTAACTCTTATTTAGCCTCGGGTATATGACGTAGTCATGCAATGTTTTATTTGTTTGTTTGATTGGGGTTTGATGTCATACTCAAAGGTATTTCATAATATAAGACAACAGATTGTCCGCTTCACACTGCTCCATGCCTAATTACAGTGGAAAACCGAGATGAAACCCCGTAAAAACCACCGCCGAGTTAGCCAGAGCTACATAGTGTGACTCCCTCATATACATGTTGGTCGAAAAGATGTACTCGATCCCATGAACAGCAAATTGAAGTAGGACTAGTAAGAGCACCCACTAACCATAAAGCCAAGGCATCATATGATATGGCTGAAGCAATCGCAGGGATAGTTTTTACTTTTTACAAGGTTTCCACTCAGTTTGAAAACTGTAAAAAGTAGTGTTTAAAAAAAAAGTAGTGAAAAGTAAAAAGAAAAAGAGTTGATAATCTGCCGTCAAATATGAGAAACACCCTTCATTACACATTAAACTGAAATCAGCTCAAAACCAACAAACGATCAAAAACCATTCAGGTAATTGTAACAATTATCGACTCGCGATTGTCTTGTTTTTGGTATCTGCTTCTAAAAATGTCTAGATGGATTTATAGGATGCCCTTTCAGGGGGGAGTTTAATTGAAAAGGCATGTCAAAGTTTAAAGTCCCCCTTTGGTTAACAGTGTATATGCAAGCCAATCATAGCATGGTTCATTCAATCAGGTTTAAGTTTCTTTTCTTAGCAGTGAAGAACAATTAATTTTTAAACACAGGAAATGATTTCTCATTTTATGATTGTGTTGGCGATTTAATATTTGAGGACATACCCCTAATAAGATACCGGTACATTTAATTACAGCAGTTAATCAAATCCCTGTCTCTTTGACTTGTTAGGTGAAATAATATCTCTTTGAAAAGGTATGAGTTTGGCCAGTCCCTTCATATTAAGCAATTTATCAGAATGATGTAATCAACACTCTGTCTGTTGATGACAAAATTTTTTGGCTACCACAGAACTTTAAATAACAACAGTGCAGCTGTTTTTTTTATATTGGTCAGCCATGTGAATCAATGTGTTTTTTGTTGTGTGTGTCCAGGGGGGGGGGGGGGGGGGGGAATAAAAAGCGATAATTATTTTTAAGGGCAAAAATGTTAAATCGACCCAAATTGATCCCTGTAAGAGTTATCTCCCCTAAATTTTCTTTTCACGGCTAAGTGCTATAGTTAGTGAGGTGGTGAATTACAGATGGACATGTGTCACAAAAATTATATATATTGGCTGTTACAACATAGAGTTATTTCACTACCTATTTCGCAAAGTGGATTTGTCAGTGTGATTTCACTTATTCCTTAACATATTATCATAACTATCATAGCAATGATAATTACCCAAGTCAATTATGTTAAATACCTATGAATGAAGAAGTTTGTCTTTCACATATTGTACAAGATTGTCCGTGTGTCTGAAAGTCGTGGAGAGAGATGGACAATTTGAAATTCTTACGATTTCGCAAGGCATGTTTATAACGCTTGAGCTTGCATTGGCTTCTTGTTTGCTTGTACTTGAAATGACCATTGGCCTGCGGCTTAGTGGTAGTGTGTGCGCTTACTAAACTGAACCTGCTTCGATCTACCTTTCACAGGATCGAGTCCGCCTGTCGACCATCAAGAATATGTGCGAGCCACATGTTCTGGCTTTTGGCAATCGCGGGGGTGGTTTTTATGAAGTTTCCTACCGGTTTTCCAACGTAATAAGGATAGGTGCATTGTGAAGTGGACAATCCATCGTCATATAAGTGAAATACCCTTGAGTACGACGTTAAACCCCATTCAAACAAACAATCGAAATGACCATTCTTACAAGGGTCTAACTAAATGTTAGATAATGTGAAGTCAACCTCTTATGACATATGACAAGTGACATATTAAAGTTGTGAAAGGTTCACAACAAGACTTGCATATTGGAAGACCATCTCCTGTTATTTTGGTTTTGGTAAAGCCGCTTCGACCTTTGTCAAGCATAACTCTCTGGCAGTATCTTTCAAGTCATACTGTCTTTATTGAGCCTTGGGGGAATATTAGTTTGGAGCAACACACTCCAAGTTTGATGGATGAGTGTGTTTATATACCGTTGGAGTACACCGCCCCAATATAAGTGTTTTCACTGTTTCCCTGGTAATCCCCATGTAAAGGGGCAGCCTGGAGCAGATCTGTTGTGCCTTTGCTACTTGTGGGAGAAGTGTTGCTTCAGAAATGTGTCTCTATAACTTATCAAAATAGTCGTTTTGGATAACTTTAATAAGACTATTTCCCTTGACAGTGGTTAACTTTAAAATGCTATGTTAGAAAAGTAACCTTCTCCATAGTTGACAGCTTTAATATACTTCCCCATCAGCGGATTCAATATTGGAATCCACTGGTGGAAGTTTAGTAAAAAAAATTTCGCTGAGTAAAATTTAAAGTGAGAAATTTTCTGCATTGACATTGTTAAATTTAAAATCATTTTTCTGATATTAAAAGTCTGGAAAAAATGCTCCAGTATGCTATATATTCTGATCAACAACAGTGATGTTCCTTAGTTTTTTAACTTATTTAAGGGGTCAGTGTTTATTTGGATTTTTGTGTTGCTTTATCTTTAAGCTAGGCCTTTTTTTGTGATTTTCATTTTTTTTTGTCAGTTATTTACCTGCTTTATTGCCAGTGCATGTCAAATAAAACTTAAACAGCTGGCAAATTCTAGCAAAAATAAAAAGTCAAATAAAATAGCAAAGCACTCAAGAGCAACTAGAACTGACAAGAATCAATGTGAACAGATATAACAATAAATTAAACTCGGAGACGTAGGTATTTCATGAGCTAATTTCTTCATACGCTTTTACAATAAGGTGATTATAATATTTACGATAAATTTCAGATTTTTTTTTTTTTTTCAAAATTCACCTGTCAATTTGTTCTTTAGTTGCTAAGATTTTCGATTGGGTTTGAATTAAAGTTTTTGGTTTTTTTTATACTGAATGCACACTCAATCATATACGTTAAAAATGTAGCCAAAAAGTTTGTAAAAATATTGAAATTGCAAATGCATATCTGTGTCTAATTAGGATGCCTTTTTTTTAATTATGAATATTGATTAGCTATAGTTTGGAAGGTTTTATTTTTATCATTGATCAGTGCTGGTGATGTAATCATACTTTATGTATGTATCTATTATAATCTATCCCTATTTTATATCCATAAGAAAATATTCCCACGATTGAAAAGGTATTAACATAAATAGAATATCATAGTATATAGCTAATGAGTGAAATGCTTACATCATGAACTTTGAATTCAGTTCAAATATAATCTAGATCCTGGAGCCGTCTATTGAGAATTGTGACCTGATTAGTCAAAGGATGTAGGTTCCATTCCTAATACAGGGACTGGTAGTAGAGAGGGAGCTTCAGGTTGCCCTCAGAGCCTATGTGGACCTAAATGGTTGATTTAGAGCTTGTTACTTCCATGATCATCTATCTGTGCTTATTGCACTAATTCTGTCCATACTTTCTTTTCATTTTGGTATCAAATTTTAAAGAAGATGGCGTGTGCTGATTCATGTACCTCTTGATTTTGGGGATATTGCTTACACTTGTACCTGTTGATATTGGGGATATTGTTGATACATGTACCTCTTGATATTGGGGATATTGCTGATACATGTACCTCTTGATAGTGGGATATTGATGATACATGTACCTCTTGATATTGGGGATATTGCTGATACATGTACCTCTTGATATTGGGGATATTGCTGATACATGTAACTCTTGATATTGGGGATATTGCTGATACATGTACCTCTTGATATTGGGGATATTGCTGATACATGTACCTCTTGGTATTGGTGATATTACTGATACATGAACTTCTTGGTATTGGGGATATTGCTGATACATGTACCTCTTGGTATTGGGGACACTGCTGATACCTGTGCCTCTTGGTATTGGGGTTATGCTGATACATGTACCTCTTGATATTGGGGATATTGCTGATACATGTACGTCTTGATATTGGGGATATTGCTGATACATGTACCTCTTGATAGTGGGATATTGATGATACATGTACCTCATGATATTAGGGATATTGCTGACACATGTACCTCTTGATATTGGGAATATTTTGCTTATACATGTACCTCTTGATATTGGGGATATTTCTGATACATGTACCTCTTGATATTGGGGACACTGCTGATACATGTTACTCTTGGTATTGGGGATATTTTGCTTATACATGTACCTCTTAATATTGCAGATATTGCTGATACATGTACCTGTTGATATTGGGGATGTCCTCTTTCAGAGGAAGTGGCTAGTCAGGCAGACCTATTGAGAGGCAGCTATTAAGATAAGTAGACCCGATTTGGGGAGAGAACCTGGGTGCCTTGTGTGAGCCCATTGTTTTAGTTGAATGGGTTTAAGTGCAGGGCGAAACAGTATGTTCTAATGATGCAATGGAGTCACTCAGCTGTTTATGATGTAATTTTATAATTTCTATATAGCGTGGGAAAATTACAATATATCAGTTTATTCTCTCACTTGTCATTCAAATACATTAACTCTCCTACAGCATTATAGCTGATAGAGTAACAGTGTTTTTACAGGATTTCATACTTACATTACAGGCTTATTGTACTGAAAGTGAATTAACATATTTTGTTGTTTTAACTTAAAATAAACTATTTTTTGTCCTATGTGTTCAAAATTATAATGTTGCATAAACAATTCCAGTTATTTCATCACGACACACTGAAAGGTGAAGTACAATGTACCTTACCTTTTAAATGTTGTCATGCTGTTGAAATATATAAATGAAATAATGAAGCCTTTTCTGCAGTATTAGTTACTCTTATATATAAATATTGCTGCTAAACTCACTGATGAAAACAACAGTATATTGTTCTTTTATATGTTCTTGAAAAGAGCCAGTGAATTATTAAAACGCAACTCGTGACCTCTTTGACATGTGGACTACATAACCAAAACTTGATTGACAAGCATAAATTGACATATTGTAGATAAATGAGTTAAAAATACATAGTACAAAATAATTTATACAATGCACATTCCAAACCAATTCTCACGGCTAAAAATTCAGACAGTCTGGTACTAATTCTATATATTTTCTCAATTTGTTTTTCAGTGGTTGTACCAGAAGATTCTGAAAGGCTGAGTGCAATGAAGTATTTTCCATGAGCCAACACCAGGAATGATCAAATCATGACCCCATGATATAGGTGTAGTCATTGGTCATGAGTCAAATACCTGGAATGAGTCATCAGTCATGAGTCAAAAGGTCATTGGTGAATAATTGAATATATGTGATGTAATTGGTTACCAGCCCTACACTAAGGATGAATGCTCTGTTACAAGTCCACAAGCAGAGTGAGTCATCTGTCACAAGTCCACCAGCAGAGTGAGTCATCTGTTACAAGTCCAGCAGCAGAGAGAGTCATCTGTTACAAGTCCACCGGCAGAGAGAGTCATCTGTTACAAGTCCACCAGCAGAGTGAGTCATCTATTACAAGTCCATTAACAGTGAGTCATCTGTTAATGTCCACCAGCAGAGTGAGTCATATGTTAATGTCCACCAACAGAATGAGTCATCTGTTACAAGTCCACCAGCAGAGTGAGTCATCTGCTACAAGTCCATTAACAGTGAGTCATCTGTTACAAGTCCACGAGCAGAGTGAATCATCTGTTACAAGTCCATTAACTGTGAGTCATATGTTATAAGTCCACTAGCAGAGTGAGTCATTCATTACAAGTCCATTACCAGTGAGCCATCTCTGACATGTCCACAAGCAGAGTGAGTCACCTGTGACAAGTGTTAAAAACCTGTTAAATTTGATATTCAGTTTCAGTTCCAACATGTTGGTTTTATTTTATTGACGATGAAAAGTTAGTTAACTTAATGCATTGTATTAATGCATTTTGTGCGCCAAAGGCACGCAAAAAATATTTTTTTTAGGCAATATCAAGAGTTGATGAAAAGTTTTTGTCTATAGAAACCCCTGGGGTTAGAGAATCCTTAAGCTGTTAATTGATGTCAGAATTTTTTCTGAGGTAATAATTCCTAGGTTTTTTGTTTGATTGGGGTTTTAAGTCATACTCAATGGTATTTACTTATACATGTATGTATCCACTTCACACTGTTCCATGCCTTATTACGGTGAAAAACCTCATAAAAACCTGATAGTTGACAGACTCTGCATTTGTAGTTATAAAGCTAATTCGTATTAGATTAGATTCCTATATTTCTATTCAGTCATAGTTCACACCTTACAGATACGCTACATTTTTCAGCCCAGATTAATTTACCTACATTCGTCGCTTTATATACACTCTTCAAATATTGAATTAAACCCAGCGAAATTCAAATGGTTTAACAACTTAAACTGAGTTTAGCAGGACAATATGTTCAAAACCTGAAACAGAAGGCAATGTAAATGATTTACACAACGTGAACTATGTTTATGCAGTTATTGGAAGGGGTACAAAAAATACCATAATGTTCATGATCGTATGACAGAGCGGGTTAACGCCTTGCAGTGCTTTGAGGAGTTCCGAGTGGTGTTTTCTGGCCAGATCGTGCTATGAAGTCAATATCATTTTGATAGCAGTTTAACATATTACGTTTTTGGTCCTAATATAATGTAATCAGGTAAAATAGTAGTGAGAGAAGCTGCTGGGTGTAGTAGACAGAAAGTGGCGCATGTCTTGTTATTGGAACAGCCGGAGCAGCAGGAGTGGTTAAGGATCAAACTAGATTGCTATCAGGTAACAAGTACAGTTTTAAGCACAGATATACCTTCATATATTTATTTTTCATGTTGGTGATTTTTCTTTATCTGCATTTCTCATCTTGGTAATAAATATATGAATTCACGAATGCCAGACTTGTATCATGTTTCACATAGGCCCTACCTGTCGCCGGACGATGTGGGTGCATTTAATGTATAGTATACTTTTGGGGGGACAATTTGTATTTAAACTATCCAGTAAACTATCCAAGCACATCAAGATCTGAACTATGGTTAAAATAATTTAATCTATATGTAGCTGAAAATTGGTATTTCACATTTTTACAGTTTTTCACTAGAAAAAAAGGCCAGTATTTTAAAAAAATATTTCTTCACCTGTAGTGGACTTCCTGCTAATATTGTGCCAAATCATGGTCATATATGTGAAATAACCTTTAATACTATGCCTTTTATACCATATTTAACCAAGATAAAACCAATTATATTTTCATGCATTTTAAATATTGGAAAAGTCAAATACTTGATCCCTCTAATATGATTTTACCGGAAGGCTTTGTTAGTTAACTAAGAGCCAAAGGGTATAATACTGGCTTTCATTGAGTGTCTGACAGACAGGTGTGATGGAGGGGAGGGAAGAGCGGTGAAGTTACCACACCGAAGTCAACAGGCAAAAAATTAAAACCCTAGACAGCTGTGCCTGTCAATAACATGTCATTGTCAGAGGGGACATCTTCTTCTTGTAGCCTAGTGCATCTTCACAAGTCACCTTTTTTATAACAAAAGATTTTAATTCCCATTCACACACAAAGCCATAGTGAATGTTCTATTTTTGAAAAGATTATTTTGGGTACCATCTTTTTAGTAGGAACATCTGCCCTGTGTTGACCATTCATATTCTTTTTTTAATTCTTTGTTCTTTTAATGTTAGTAATGGTTCATTCTACTTTGGTTTCCAATATCAGAACTTCAAGATTTAAATAATATTCTGTTACATGAAAGAAACCTTGAAGTCATGTGGACAAATCAAGCATAAATGTTTGTGTCCCCTAAAACTGAAAATTAAGTCATTAACTTTGATGAACTAAAATGAAGACCATTTATTGATATACATGTAATATAAAATCATTGTGGCTGGTACAGGAATTTCTTGTTAAAAGATAGCAGTTGCCCAACGTAAGATTTTCAGTAGATTTCACTCCTAAGTAAACTTACCTTGGTAAATTTTATAGCAAACATGCCTGAAGTTTATAGTTCTTTCGCAAATGATTTCAGCTTTAAGATCTTAAATTAATCATGGTCTAGTACAGATAACATTTATTGAAAGTTGTAGTTAGGGTTTTAAAATAGTATTGTTTATTAGAATTAACTGCTGCCCCGTGAGGGAGCGGGTGGGCCAAGGCCCTGCAGAATACTCCCTCCGCTTTCTCAGTCGATCGTAAGAGGCGAGAAAAGAGGTTGCTTTCTGTTGCCCTGGTTTTCTCAGAGCT